>CM057813.1:126750662-126860662 GCA_030067965.1 Latrodectus elegans
CACATTTTACACCAGAATATCAACTTTTTAAAAAACGTGTACTTCTAATTATAACTTAGTTAATTTTATTTATATAGAGGAATAAAGTTAGGGACTCGTGATATGAATCTCTCTTTCAAGCTGTAAGTAATTCTAATTATATAAAATAGATGTGTAATGATTATTATATTAATAATTACAGTTACAATATTTTTATGAAAGTTACGATACGATTATATATATATATATATATAGATAGATAGATAGAAAATTGTAACGTTATTTTCATGAAAATACATATTGTAATTATATATAATAATCATTTCATATATTTTTATATAATTAGAATATATATATATATGTGTGTGTGTATGTTTTTTTAAACTTAAAAAATTAAATATTTTTATATTGACTTAGTTTTGAAAATAATAGTTTTTAATTATTTGTTGCATATATATTAAAGCATCTTAAGTCAATGGATCAAGTGTCATAAAATCAAATTGAACCAAGGCTATTAAAAAAATATTTTCAATCATTCATATAGTATTTTAGGTTTGATTTGAATTCTGATAATCATTTTTGACCATTTAATTAGTAATTGTAAAATCACTCAACATTTGCAATTTGTCTTCATATATTTTAGTGCGAATAATGTAGAACTGCAAACACATTATTTATGTATTCTACAAATGTCAGCTAAATTTGTACACAATTCACTGAAATTCTGGAAGAAACAGTCCTATAAAAGTTGTATTATTTATCGAGTTTTTATCTACCTTTCATGATATTGTTCCCAACTAAGCGGATCAATCATGCTTATATGTTTGATATGCCCTCTGGCTTCTTAAATTCAACAATATGTTAAAAACAATAAATCTTATTAATTTTGCGTCGTTTTCCATTGAAACATGATTGCAGTAAACTCAGCAATCACTCAACTAATCACTTATGTTGTATCCCATGAAATATCCGCATTTTTAAGCTAAGGAAGAAGTATCTGGACAAATTATTTTGAAACGCTTCTCACAGTTATGAAAATAGATTCACACTCTTTTACTTGGCATTTAATTAATGTTTGACTCGTTTTATCTTAATTTTTCTTTTATAATATCTAATTATATATTTTCCTTCTTCACTCATTAACTTCATTTTGTATTTTTAATTATCTAAAACTCTAGTATATATGTATATATTTAGATTCTTAGATCAGCCAAGAGCTATCATTTTTATACTGACACACTTCTTATAGACTACACATTATTTATTAAAGTTATTATAATACTAAATCATTTATAACATTCTGAAGTAGACTCAAACTCAATTTGTACATATACTAAAAACAAAAAGATACATTAAGTACAAATAAAATCAATTAAATAAAAATTATTTATTATTCAAAACTTACAATGTATATATTAAGCCAGTTTGTAAAATGGCAATTTATGATTGATTTGATGTAAAGAATGTATGCAAATATTTTTATCTAAACTCTTATTTCGTACAATTTCACACAGTAAGCAAGTATCGATTCATCTTTTGATTTGTTTCATTTATTACTGGATAAACAGCGAAATAAAATAAATCTATTAGAACATTATTTATTTAAACATTGATGCCTCAGAATCAATGTAATTAGATTCTTAAAAAATGTGACGGAATTTTAATAATTTTTGTCAAAACATGCATATTTCGTTCATTGAATTCTTCTTAAAGCATATTAAAGTGAACATTTTTACATTATTATACTACTACAAACCCATTTTTTTATCACTTATTATTCATGTTTTAAAATCCGATTGATAAATATATCAAATTTCGTAATTTTTCGCTTTATGTTGGGTTTAACTGTTTTGACTATGACTTTATGACATAATATATACATAGATGAATTAAAGTAAATCTAAGTTGAAACGTACATTATTAGAAGAAACATACATTCATATTATATACATTTATTGGTGTGTGTGTTATTTAAAAAAATGCATTCTATTTAATTTAATTCTACAGTTTCAATGAATTTGGAATTTAATTTTCTTAATTTCAACTACTGTTTAAAACGGTCATTGACGCTTTTCTTAACACTTTAAAATGGACATTTTACTTTAAAATGGACATTTATTATTTTTTATTTTATTTATTTATTTATTTATTTATTTATTTATTTTTTTTTTTTTTTTTTTTGGTTTAGAGGAAATTAGGAAAATTGAACTGTAGCTCATTTTAAATGCAGACTCTAGATTTCGCATTATATTCTTTCAATTTCTTTAACTCCAATTAATTCTTTCAAAAACTTTCAAACGACAATTTTTTTTTAAAAATACATTGCAAAATAAGTTAACATTTTTTCAATATCTAATTATTTATTTGTATAAATTAGAGCACACCAGCTTTTTGAAAGCTTTAAAGAAATTGTGAATAGCATAGAGTTAGAATTATATATAAATGTAAATAAAAAATAAATAAAATTTAAATAATGATTAAATAATCCTTGTTAATGATTTAAAAGAAATGAAATTAATAATGTTTAAATACCTTTAATTTTAAAAAGAATTTACATTTTTACATTTTAAAGAAATACAATGCAATTTCCATTGTATTGAATGTTGAAATTAAAAATTTTTTTACTAAACGCTTATATTATTGCATTTAGAATTATTAATATTAATCCTTTGTTCTTTGATGAATGGTACTTGAATTGAAAATGATTTCTTTGAAGTTTTTAATTTAAAGGACAGTGTCAAATTAAAGTAGTTTAATCTCGAAAATATAAAAATAATTTGATCTTTGTAAGTCTACTTAATATCATAATAAGAGTAACATGGCTAGAAAAATCTTATATGAAATAAAATCAACATAAATATGCATTTGATCAATTTTCAAAACTTGAATAAACACTTTAAGCATTGTAAAATTTCTTTTTATTAAAACTAAAATTTTTTAACATTTAGTTATTTTCATTGTCTCAAAAATTAAAATTTTTTGTATTTGATAATTTTGTTTCAATTGATTAAACTTTAAAATTAACTAATATTTGATAATAGATTATCTCAAAATACTCATTACAATTTCTTGTAATGTTTATTACAACAAATAAGAATAACAGAAATTTCACCATATTTGTACTACTTTTTATTTATATTTACTCTTCTAAATTAAAAACCTATACTAACCAAGAACTTTATTTGAAAATTAATTGAACATATCTTTCCACAATTTCTGAAAATGCTCCTACTCTGAGAGAACAGTGCACACACATTTCTACCTTCCCACCTTACTGAAAGAGTTTTTTGCTTAACTGGAAGATTTCCGAGCTGAATCGAATCCAATTTCCGAGCGAACATGCCTAACAGTGCACATAAATTTTACTTTTTATGATAATTTGACATTTTCTTGCATAATTTGAAATAAATATGAAAGAAAATTTTGACGAATAATTTTTGAAAAATACGTTTATCATTTGTTTTTCCATTATCTCCATTATAATCAAGAATATCATAATGATATTAGCGACATCATTAATAAAAAAAAAATATAGACAAGTTTAGCAACCAACTCCATATATTTAAATCTAAGTTAAAAATATATTATTTAACTATTTTATTTTTGATATTTCTATTTAATTGGTTTATTATTAGCATTTAAATAAATCATGGAATTTGAATGGCAAATTTATCTAAGAAAAATATCCTGAAATTAATTTTTAAGATAAAAAATGAAGAATTATATATGTGGTTTAATTATTTCAAATTTGAATTTAAAAATCTAAATGAAAACTGAAAATACAATATTTAATCTGATAAATTGTTTGAAAATATAATATCTAAAAAAAGAAATACAAGAGCTATTTAATGATAAAACTTAAACCAGGTAATTTCTGAAACTTCATAATTGAAGACGTTATAATTATGTTTATATTTATATGCAATAATAAAGTTTCCCCTCGAATGATTCCTAAGTCAACTGCATTATTAAATTTTATTATTAAACAATATCTTTTGTGTTATTAAATATTCCCTTCTTAATGAATATTAAATAACTAATGACTCGTAAGATACCTTTTCAAACAATGTTCTACTCACAGATTCAAATTTAGGAATGAATAACTTAATATTCAGTTTTCATTTTTAAGTTTTTTAGTTCCTATAATTATGAAATAATTCAACACACCAAAGCATTATAATTTCAATTATTTTCTTTATAATAAACAACACTAGTTTTGAGGATAATTTGGGATTAGCTAATCATCTTTCCAAAATTTTTTATAGTAAAATCTTTTCCACCATTGCTAAACTAATCACTATTTAATTTGCGAAAACACTTGATGCATTATACAGTACAATAACTATACACAAATTAAGAAATGAATAATATACAATAATTATGCAGAAATTAATAAATAATAGTGAAATGAATAAATTTTATATTTTGAAACTAAAAGTTTCAAAACATTAAATTTGTTCAATACAACTAGTTTTTTTTTTCAAACTATCGTTATCTTAATATTACTTTAACATGAAAAATAATTCAATAAATAAAATCTTTAGCACATTTATGAACTTAATAATGGCCAAAATTATGAAACGACAAATACACAAATTACGAAATGAATATTTTAGTTTCAAAACATAAGATTTATTCTATACAAGTAGTTTTTTTTTCAAACTATCGTTATCTTAAAATTGCTTTCTTAACATGAAAAAATAATTCAATAAATTAAATCTTTAGCATTTATGAACTTGATAAGAAAGAAATGGCTTAACAACCCGACTTTAAAATACTGACTGCAACTTATCCCATCGCCAGACCACAGGAGCTATTCATTCCTTGTGGACGAGTGCACATTTAATGAATAGCTCCTGTCGAGTGTCGGAAAACACGTGTCAACCCTCTCGATTATTTCGCCAAAGAGTTTATTATAATCGCTCATTATTTGGAGGTGGGAATAGATTTTCTTTCCTCTTGACATCTGCCGCGCTTTCATTGTCAGAAGTCGCTCCCTCTCAACAATTGTCCGGCCAAGCATTTCCACCCTCTTGCAGTGATTATGCTTCTTCTCCTCCTTACTTAAGATTACGGTTGATTCCACCTTGAACTGACAACTGCTTCCCAGCTTCATGCATAATAAATACCTGGGAGAATGACGGTGAAGTTTAGGCTAAAATCAATTAAAACGAGAAAGGTAACATATTTTCTTAATATCCAGGAAATAATTTTATTTCGTTGAAGATAAAGATATTTCTAAAATGTATCTGGCCTATATCATTTTAATAACAAAAATTTCAATAAAATGCTTACAAAAAAGAAGCTTTAATACATCATGCAATTATTATGAAGAACTATAAATTGCTGATCATATTGAATAATTCTCTTATATTACATTCATAACTATACTCATAAGTTCTGAAAAGTTTATGCAAGGTAAAGCTTTTGCAGAATTCTGAAGATTAATCCAGCGATTTCATTATAGTAAATAGAAGATACAATCCTACGATGAAACAGTTAAGATGTTTTTGATATTTTAATGGTTTCTGGATGAAGGCCATCGAACCAAAAAAAATAAATAAATAAAAAATAAAATGCTTGCTTTTTGTGTATCACTCTAAGACTTAAAATATTTTCGTGTGTGAGAATACTTCTTAAAAAATGATTTTAGATAATATTTTATGCCGAATAAAAGTTTTCGAAAAAGAACATCTTTGCAAGTTTTTATTATAAAAATAACGGATTTAAACTCTTTTAGTCATTCAACAGGTTTTAATATTTACACGAAAGCATGTTTACCGATGTGTTCCGGCTAAATATTAACTGGAAGCATATTTTTGAATGAAATGTTTCGAGTTTGAATAGCAGGTGAGCATTTCAGTTTTCGGCCAGCATGCCAGTTGGGTGGAAACTTGAGAGTTTTCCCCCAGACTTGGTGCGCAAATGGTTTCGAAAAATCTTCCAGAAGATGCCGTGGATGTTCAGAGGCTTTACAACAGTCTTTACGCATTACATTAACATTTCTTTCATGAACATTAAGAAACATTATATTATAAACATTTTGCATTATACATTGCATAAGTTAATTAAACTTTAGAAGTAACTTTATTATTTGTTGAATTAATACTTTCATCACATAATTTATATATTATGCGGTGTATCTCATGCGCATAGTAGTTAAATTATATGATGGAATGTACCATTCTTTTGAAACTCAATAAAAATTGCATGTTATCAAATTTAAATCCCTAACAGTACGGTTATTAGGGACTGTTCAGTTTTCCATACAAAAAGAAGGCCACTAGGAGAAAAGAGTGAATTGCTGAGGATATTCTTCAGGACCATTAAGCATGTGTTGAAAAATATGTTAAGAATAAATATTATGAAAAAATATTGTGTGATAAAATAGCTCCATATCCTTCTACGCCGCTGTCACAATGCAATTCAGTTTCTTAATTTGAGTTGTATATACTTAACAAGGTTTTTTTTCCCGATAAAGTTAACTTTAATTTATTAAAAGAGTTTTTCACCAAATTTAAATTTCCGATCTTTCTTCAACAGATCACTCAATAGTCTAGCAATAATGGAATCTTTTGGGATAAATTTCCTGAAATATTCATCAATTCTAAAAAACTATGGAACCGTTTCAAATTACGTGGCTCAGGGAAATGATGCACAGCTTTGGTTTTCACAGTACATAGAAAAATTTTCCTTTCTTCGAAGACATGGCCTAAAAATTCAATGCACTTCATCAGAATTTCTGAAATTTTATTTCTAACCCATACTTGATTGAAAGATTTAAGACAGTTTCAAGCTGTTCGACTTCTTCAGTTGAGGAAGATAAAATAACTATCATTCATATAAGGTAAAACAACATAATCATTAATCAATTGTCGGAAAATAGAGTCAATAAAAATTTGAAACATGGCTGGAGAATTATACAGTCCAAACAAAACCTTAAAAAAATTGGTACTGGCCTTCATGAGTTTTACAAATGAAGTGTATATTCTACTATCCTTGTGTACATCTTCGTGAATAAACCCGTTTTTGAGATAAATTGCACAAAACACACACATATTTCGCAATCTATCTAATATATCTTCATTCAATGGGAAGGGAAATCTATCTTTTAAAATTACATTATTTAATCTCCAATAATCTATGCACAAACGAGATGTTTCATCTTTTTTAAAGATTATAACTAGGCTACAACATTCTGAAAAATTGGGCTCTATTATACCTTTTTCTAATCACTCATCTATTTGAGTTTCAACATTCTTTTTTTTTAAAAAAAAATGGTAATCTACGGGGTTGAAGAATCACAGGCTCATTACTTTTTAATAAAATATCTAACTGAACATTATTTGATTTTGTTTTGGTACATAACTCAAAACTAATTGTTGCAATTTATCTTTAAAATTTTTTGGAATATTCAATTCAATGTTCACAGTTAAAATTCATTAAAATTTAAATCAACGGGTAGACTTGATTTACACACTCATATTTATTTTTAATTTTAATTCCGTTTTCATTAATTAAGGTTTCACCCTGCATTAGTACATTAATTCCTATGATGGCATCATATGACATAACATTATTTTTAACCATATAAATATCTTCTTCACACTTATAACCATTTATTTTAATATTTTCCTTACCCATGAAGCGCTGTAACACCAGCGCCATCTTTGTATGAGAGAATAAACAAAACAAAAAACTGTGAGAGAGGAGATGTCGAGTTACTGCTTGCTGGAGAGCATATGTAAAATGAGTGAGGTGAATGAGCTACGAAAAATAAAAGAGTTTTTAATACTTATAAAATCATACAGTACATTCTTTATATACCTGAACTACACACACAACCATTTCTGGGCCTGCTCATCGGAGGTTTACTCATTCTCGCCTACAACGAGGGCGAGAATGAGTAAACATCAACTGCCCAACTGTCTTTGAGAGCGGTATCAGTTGTTATGAAGTATGTGCTTGAGCATTTTTGGTCATTCACTCCCATGAGATAATTTAAATTACCAATTTGAATTAATTGTGTTGAGCTTAATAACTATTTTCATAATTTTTGCTGCTGATTAACTTAATTATATATAAATTTAAAATTGAGTTTTGAGTGCTACTTTCCAAATGTTTAAAAACGTGAATAAAATTGATTTGCAATTTACGTCTACCGAGCTAAGAGACGCCATTACTGATAAAAATAACTATTGTGGAGGTAACGAACATTATAAAGAATAATGTCAAGTCTAAAAATGAGCCCGAATATGTAGCTGATCTCCTAAAATCTATAAAAGAGAACCATTTACTAGAGTTATAGATAATTAAGAAAATAAGCAAACAGAGTTGCAGTTAGAGCAAATAAAATTAGAGAGAATGAAAGCTGAATTAAAATTAAGACGCTTGAAAGTATTTTCAAAAATTGTAGAAACTAATTCAGAAAATAAAACTGAGGATTGCAACACTTTATATTCCTTAATAAAAAGTATTAAAACATTAACATTTAAAATACCGAGTAAACCAGAAGTCTGGAATCTATTTTTAACTTCTTTGGAGAAAGCATTTGTTACAAAAAACGTTTCAAATAAATTTAATGCAGAAATTTTCTTAAACTTGCTTGGTTAAAAAGCGTCAAATGCAATTTCTTACATAGGCGACGATAACATAAGTGATTATGAAAAAGTTAGAGATTATTATTCTCAGAGAATTTGAGCCCACACCACAATCATGTTTAGAACAATTCAGAAAAACAATAAGACACCCACTTGAAACTCATGCCCAGTTCGCTTCGAGCTTAAGGTTCTTCCAGACCTACGTGAGAACTTCTGTTGTCTTGTCGCCCCATCTGGTGTTAGTTCTCAAAGCTTGTAGAGGGGAGTATCCCAAACATTATTATTGGTTGAAATTGCTTGTCAATCAATCCTTCGAAGTTAGGGAGTCTGCCAGAATTGGCGCGTTATATCGTGAAAAATTAAAGTACTAACGCCATAAAAACAGCCAAAAAGAGAGTTTTAAATTTGCTCCTAACAGATGTTTACCTCAAATTACCCTCAGGTTTCTTAGAATAGGGGTGGGGGAAATTGGGTCAGTACAAATGCTCAACGAACTGACACCGGAATTACCTGTTGCTGTCTTATGGAAAATGAGCTGCCAGTGATTCTAAAGAAAATATTTATTTATGTTTTAGAGTTCGGTTTTTATTATTCGCACTAAAATATATGAAGACAAATTGCAAATGTTGAGTGATTTTACAGTTAATAATTAAATGGTCAAAAATGATTATCAGAATTCAAATAAAACCTCAAATACTATATGAATGATTAAAAATATATTTTTTTTAAGTACCTTGGTTCAATTTGATTTTATGAGACTTGATCCATTGACTTAAGATGCTTTTGAATATGAATGCAACAAATAATTAAAAACTATTATTTTCAAAACTAACTCAATATAAAAATATTTAATTTTTTCAAGTTTTTTTTAAACTAACACACACACATATATTCTAATTATATAAAAATAGATGAAATGATTATATAAATAATTACAGTTACAATATATATTTTTATGAAAATAACGTTACGATTTTCTATCTATCTATCTATATAATCGTATCGTAATTTTCATAAAAATATTGTAACTGTACTTATTTATATAATAATCATTACATCTATTTTATATAATTAGAATTACTTAGAGCTTGAAAGAGAGATTCATCTCTTATCTTTCATCTCACAAGTCCCTAACTTTATTCCTCTATATAAATAAAATTAACTAAGTTATAATTAGAAGTACACGTTTTTTAAAAACTTGATATTCTGGTGTAAAATGTGTAGTGAAATTTACTTTAATTCTGAAGATTTTAAAACTCTTCAGTTATTTTATTAGATATTTTCCCCTGGCTTGATAAAAACAAAATTAGATTAGCACTAAATATGCCTTATAAAAACACACAGGTAAATTAGATTAAAATAAGTTTAGAGTAAAATTGTGAGAAATATAAATTAGGTTTATGTTTGTCAACGAATAATCAAATGCAAATGCAACTTATAGCATACGAGAAAAATATAATTTCATAGCAATACGAGTAAAATATAATAGAATTTCATAAATTAGGTTTATTTGTCAACAAATAATCAAATGCAAATACAACTTATAGCATACGAGAAAAATATAATTTCATTGTAATACGAGTAAAATACAATACAATTTCATGAGCATATGGGAAATTTAGTTAATACCTTGAAATATATATGATATATATATATATATATACACACATACACACATTAACACTCTATATACAAACATAAACATACAAATTCATATAGTTAAACTTTTATTTTTTTGAATTTTAACTTTTCAGCTTCTTTTTTTTTTTTTTTTTTTTTTTTTGTCTTTTTTTTGTTTGCTCCTCAATTATATAAGTTTGATTTCTTATGTCCATTGATCTAGGATAACGTGGATCGATTAGTTCTTGCAAACGATAGTCAAAATAAAAATCTTTTAATTTAGTTTTCATTTGTGTCTCCCAAAATGCATCATCTCCAAAAATAATTTCAGTTTTAATTCCTCTTGGGGATCAAATGGCAAACTAACAAAAGTTTCTTTCTCTAATATGTAATTGTCCTTGGATTTGATAGAAAAATTTATTATTATTTATGACATTAATTTCTTTTGTTTTTCCATCTTTTTGCCAGAAATTGAATTTAGATTTCTTTATAAATTCATTGGGATGTATATCGCGACATGTATATGGGCATTTAATTTCAACAATACCCTATTTGCCAATTATTCCATCTGGCGTGGCAGCTAAATGAGGCAAATTTTTATCGATGAATATCCCACATGGCTCTATTTTAAGTCCTTTTTTTTTCTAGTTCGAGAATGGCAGTTTTTTCATGAGTAATCCCGTATAAAATTGCTTCAGTTTTTACGTTAGAGTATAGTATTGTTTTTACTAAATTTTGGCATCCTGTAGAGGGTAAATTCCGACATACAGCACCAAAATTCGACGCTGTCAGTCGAATTCTTCTTTCCTTTCTCCAAACAGCATTCTCACTTTGAAGTACAGTAGCTCTTTCTAAATCTTCGCTTTCTTTCAAAGTAAGAGCTAGATTAGTCAATAATTTCGATTTTTTTTCCTTCGTATTCATTAGATGATAAATCTGGCTTTTCAGCAGCTGGGCCATAATTTTTGTCGGGACCTGAAAAAATATTTGCTAATTTCCTAGGATTTGACTTTTTTTTTTTTGCTTTATTTAATTTATTTATTCTTTTATTTTCAAACTGCTTGCAGTATTTACCTGGTGACTTATATATTAAACTGACTTATATATTTCATTCGATTTTTCATCGATTTCCTTGTAGTGGAAAGATGAAGTTTTCTTTTCGTACAGTAATCATTTTTTTTTTCATGTTTAAAATAGACTAATTTTACAGAGTTTAATTAATGAGAAAAATATCCAAATACATTTAAAATGCTAAAAGTGTTGAAATGAATTTACGAGAATTTTGAACAGAAAACAGCATTCAACATCAATTGAGAAACGCGTCAAAGTGAATAATATGCCGGGCTAACACCCGGGCTAAGGGCCACTGAAAGCGTTTTCTCACATCATCCCCAATCAAGACGATATCATCAAGATGAATGTTATACGACTGAGGATTTTGTCTTTGTCGTTGAACAAACCCAAATATTCGTTCCTAAATATCTTTCTCAATGCCACCATCACTTTGGATCGAAATCTTAATCGCTTGCTGTAGTGGTTGGAATCTCATACATCTAAATCTTTATCTTCGACAATTGATCTGTCAATCAGAAACATAGCGGGAGTAATAGGCATAAGATCTTGCATGTCTTCGGATAGATATGTCAATGGACGGGAGTTAACAACATTTTCGCACTCGCATAAGATTGTCATTAACTCTTCATACGTGAATATTGCTTTTCCCAAAGATCTTCAAAGAAGCTCCTTCACTGTCCTCACAAGCCTCTCCCAGAAACCACCCCATCAGGCAGCTGTGGGGGTATAAATTTCCACGCTATGCGTTGTATTTCTGCATAGCGGGAAACTTCGTTCCAATCGATGGCAGCTAATTCGTTATATGCCCCTCTAAAATTTGCTCCGTTGTCTGAATATATTACTCGAGGTCTTCCTCTTCTAGCCACAAAACGACGAAAAGACAATAAAAAGGCGTCAGAAGAGAGTGAAGACACCAATTCAAGATGGACAGCACGGAATAGGGCACAAGTATAGAGGACAATCCATACTTTACTACCACCTTTTATGTACAAGGGACCAGCTAAATCTATACCTACCACTTCGAACACGGTGGCATCTTTTACTCGATCAGCAGGTAGGGAAACTGGATCAGTCATAGGAGATTTACATTAAAATCGCCGGCATCTAACACAAGCATTCCATATTTTTCTGATAGTTTTCCTTCCACCTAGTATCCAATATTTTTCACGAATTATGCTGAGAAGTAATTGTGTTCCCGCATGATAATTCTCTGTGTGAAAATGCTCTAAAAGTCTTTGCGTAAAGATACAATTGTTAGGCAGTAGGATTGGCGACAGAAAGTGGGGAGCATCAATACGTTCAGTAATCCGGCTTTATACGGAAAATATTGTTGTCATCTTTAAATACACACAAGTTTGGTATTGACTTTTCATCTCGAAAACTTTGAGCTTGTACAGAATGAATTAGTTGGATCTCAGCATTCTCTATCTCCTCTAAGCTTAATTCCCCCACTTTTCTCTGATGAACACTTCTTGCATTGGTAACAAATCGTAGAACCCAAGCCACTAATCCTATGATCGAATGAAATTTGGAAAATTTCTCAGCGTACCATGGTACCTTTTCCTCTGTCAAATTTATATTACATACTCTAACTCTTTTCCTTTCTGAAGTGATTTCGGAAGTTTCGCAATTATTTAATTCGGAGACTGGCCATGAGTCTGGAGACTCAAATAACCATGAAAGTCCCATCCACCAGTGTGACTCAACCAAATAACCAGGTGAACACCCTCTAGAGATTAAATCAGCAGGATTAATTTTCCCTGGCACATGTCGCCAATTGCTATCAGGAAAAAGTGTTCTTATTTCTTTAAGTCTATTCGAAACAAAAACTGACCATCCCCCTTTATGTCTCAACCAATATAAAGCAACCATGGAATCGCTCCAAAAAATAGTTTCCATTTCTGTAATGTTAAGTGCTTGCTGCACCGAATGTGCTAACCTGGCACCTATACAGCATGCCATAATCTGCATAATCTGGGGATAGTAAATTACTTTAAGGGGGCCACTCTAGATTTTGCTCTGACAAGCACAACCTTTATACCTTGGGAAGTGTCTGATCTCAGAAATATGCAAGTTGCATAGGCCTCTTTACAAGCATCAGCAAACACGTGCATCTGAGTGGTATCATTAATTTCAAAATAACGCGGGATTTCTATGTCCGCCAGTCTACCCACATCACTCCACCATTTAAGAAAGGGTTTCATGACATTATCTGGCAAAGGTGAATCCCATGATAATTTCAATTTCCAAGTATTCTGCAACAATATTTTAGGAAGCAGAGTTGCAGAACATAAAATAACGAGTGGGTCAAAAGTTTTCTGTACAGCAGCTAAAATAAACCTATTAGTTATATTACAATCATATTTTAGATCTCCTGCACAAATAGTGCATTTTAAAAATCCCTATCAAGATTCCATAACATTCCTAAAACTTTCGTCATCCCCGTACTCTTAGATAGGTACTGACATTCAACATTACTCTCCCAATTTCGAAAATTAAAACAAGCTCGAGACAAAATTGCCCTAACCTTCAAAATAAATTCTTCTTGCTATCTAACATCATTCACTCCCGCGAAGAAGTTGTGAACATAAAACGAAAGTCTCAATTTATTGGCTATCTCAGAATCTTCATCTGGCACATGTTCGAGCAAGTGTGAAAGTGCGTAGGTAACATTAGCGGGCTCGATGATACACCAAAGACTACTCGTGCATGCCGATACACGATTTGCTCCTCCCTTGTGGGATAAAAGAACCTCAAAAAATCTCTGAGCTCAGGGGCTATCCCCAAATGAAGAAAAGCCTTTTCATATCCAGAATATCTCCAGAAATTCCAATAGGATAACTTTTAAACCTGTCAATTATATCCGGTATCTGCTCAATTAAATTTGGACTTTTATGCAATAAATCATTTAATCAGCTCTTTCCAGTTTCCCGAGCCGAAGCGTCGAAACCGGGCCGTATTTTTGTGGTACTACTACTATCGGTTTTCACAACTGGTCGATGTGGCAAAAAATCTGAGGTTTCGTTTTCACACTCGACTTTTTCACTTATTTGTAATTCCTCCAATTCCTTAAATACAGCTTTATAATCTTCTATAAGCCCATCCCGTTGTGCGCGTTCACACTTTTGTGTATGTCGTTTCCATGCCAAATTCTTATTGGAAGGCAACTCAACTGTATTTGCTATAAAAGGCAAACAAAGTTCGTATCTGCCATCCGGCAGAATTTTCATACTCTTTTAAAACTCCTGTATCACCTTTAAATGCTCATTATTTTTGTTTAACCTCTGAACTGGGTCAAGAATCCCAATACTTTCTAGATCCCACAACTCAGTAATAGATGAATTCGAAACATATAAAGAAATAACATACAAAACAGTTTCAGATATTGCATCACGTTTCCTAAGCATTTCCTGTTTTCCCATCAAAATGAATCCTAACCGCGTCTCTAACAAAAACAAACCCGAATCTAATTTGATAGGTTTATCCATAAACAAAAACCCTACGACATCAGCCATCACTCTCTATAGCTAAGAAAGCCTGAACACTCTCTTGTGACGTCATCAACCGATGTCTGAAATCAACCGCTTTCGTTCACGATTAAAATATTCCGAAGGAACTGTGTTTTTATGTTGCTTAAAAAATTCCTCGCAATCAATTACTATAATATTTTAAATTTAATATTGATATTGTTTCCACGAAGAATATTAAAAAATTAATAGCAACTATATGTAAAAACTTATTTAACTGACTCAGCGGCTCAGAAAATTTCAAGAATCTGCTAAAAATGTTCCCTCTTTAAAACCAGATGTACTACTTTTTCGTTCCACAGCCCCTTTCCTAAACTATACAAAAATCGTCGATTGTTTCCCATTCTCATTGGGAATATTTCCTACCCCCTAAAAACTGTCACATCGCTCAATTTAGAGGGAGGGGATGTCACTTACCACTAACTACCCTATCTAGGGTTGTATGCATTTGCCTGAAAGAATTGTACATCCCAATAAAAATGGTTAAAATGAAAACGTATATCTTATCTTTGTATAAAACTTAAAAAGCAAAAGTTATTAACAAATAACTGTTTTTTGTGTAATTGAAAATGATTGAAGATATTCCTCAATGTTTTTAGGTTGACTTGGTAAATAAAATGAAATTCAAAGAAAATCGGTATCCACAAATTGTGATGTTTTAGATTTCTTACGCAGTTTAGTTAAGAAAGTTGTTTGTCACATTTTCTTGTATATTTATTATTTTCTGTCTAATGAAAATTTCTCTTTTTGAATGAGACACAGAAGCTATTCAAATTTTTATTACAGTAAGATAAAATAATGTCAGTAAAATACATTTTCTCACATTATATTTTTCTTAACACAAACAAATTTTTACTTTATATGAATACATCTATGTAATAATTAGTGTAGTGTTTATATGAAAATAAAACCTTAATAATTTTTCAATTTTTATAATGTTATTTTCCAAAACATTAATTAAAGCTTTTTAATTTAGTCATCTATAAATGTTTTGAATTTAAACAATTCAACATAACATCAGAAAATTTGCATAACATTGTGAATAAATGTGTGTAATATTCTTGGTTTATACTATATCTGAAAAACTACTTTCACTTTATATTTAAATATTTTGAAAAGTTTTTTAGCCTAAAAAAATTAAATATTTACAAAAAAAAGGATTAATTTTCATTTCTGTATTATTGTACATGAAAATAAAACTATTTAATGCAAAATACATGTAGATAAATTTGCATTAACATTGTTCTGTATAAAAATTTTTAACACATTTTATTTGCTAATTGTGTACTTTCTTATTTATGGTATTTCTTATATATTTACATTCTAAAATAATATTATAAAATCATTTATTACTGTTAAAAAATTTTTTCTTTCATATTAAAAATCATTATTTAAATATTTTAACAAGATAATTAAATTAAAGTTGTATTTTAATCGAAAAGAATTCCAAGTGATGGACGAAAAATAAATTGCCTAAAACACACTATTTGTTAAGTATTCAATATACTTATTCTCATTAACTCAAAATAATATTTTATTATTATGAAGCAATCTGGTGAAATAGAAAATGAATTTGAAACTCAAAAGAACTTAAATTTTTTCAATATATGTGACAACCTTTTTTTAAGAAAGCTTTTCCTAAGCACCTCTTCCTTTTTCCAAAGCACTTTAAATTATTTGAGAGAGAGAGATTATTGTGTGCCGTCCTTATTATATATTTACTTTTATCTGGAAATACATTTTTCTCAATTCTTGGAGTTAAACACTTTGATAGACCTCATAGTGATGTGAAATACATATACAGCTATTTAGTAATTTATACTAATAGAAGAGTTGGTGTGTTGCCTATAAGCTCAGAGGATATGTAACATGAAGGCGAACAATTGATGTCATTGAACGATAAAAAAGTTAGCAATGTACTTCAAGCAACGTTATGAAGTCTCATTTATTCCATTTTAAAAGTTACAGAAATAGAAACTTTATAATTATTAAATGCAAATAAATAAATATTTTTCAAACCCTTTCAATATTATAATACTTTCAGCACACATAGCAAGGCTGATTTTGATTATTTATACGTTTCTATAATTCAACAGTCTAAATGAATTAGAAACATATTAAAATTATTAATTTACTTAATTTTTTAGCAGAACTAAAATTATATATTACTTATGCTCTTTTTTTCATAGATAATTTTTTTTATTTAAATGCGTTAAATCCCAAATTTATTTGCTAAATTAATTTTTTCTATTCGTAACTGAAAAACCTTAGATAAAATATCACTTGCAACAATACATGAAAATTAACTTCATTTGTCCATCTGAATTGAAATATATATCAGTGCATGTACTAATAAAAAGCTTAAACTGTTACATTTAATTTATTTCAATATAAATTGAATTTTTGGTTTCACAAGTGCATTATTCGAGTTATTTTTTTAATATTAATCTAAAGTTTATGAACTGAACTTTATGTATAATTATGAATAAAAAAAAATAATCTTTACAATTTAATTTGGCAAAATTACTGCACGAATGAAACTTATAAATTTATAACGAGTTTCTATTGACTTATATTTAATTTTACATAATATAATATATTATAAAATGCTAAGAGGCTATTATTACTCCATTATAAAAATATTTTTATGAAAAGTTCTTGCATTGGTAATATTTTATTGTATCACAAATTGCAAAACCTTTATATAATTATCATATATCTCTACGATATAAAGTTTCCTAATTAAAGAGACTTTATCTATAATTGAGAATTGTTAAGATTCTTTGCAAATTTTTCTTTTTTTAATTGATTAGAGGCTTATTTTATTGCCATTTATAAGAAATATTCCAGTTTTATTTTTTATAAAAAAAATTTTCTTTTCTTTAAATAGGAAACTATATACAATATAGTTTTAAAATCTTTTTTTATGCTTTGTTTTTAGGATTTGATTCATTAGACTTTAGATTTGAATTTTTAAATTTCAAAAACTGGAAAGAGTTTATTGATTTACTTATGATTTTTTTTTTTATCTAAATTTCCAAAAATACTTTTGAATTTAATGTGCTCTGTTATGTAAGTTCTTAGTTATTATAAAAGTAGAACATAATCATCAATTTGTGGCAATGAGTCATGGCGAGAAAGCAATTTTTCATCTGTTTAGAATAATCAGAAAGTTTTATTTACATGAGTAATCATCATCCGCTTTCATTCTTTCCCTGACTAACAGGAAACATGCTTAAATCGTAAAAAAAATATATCACTAGATGTTAAAAGAGGAACTTCATCTTCACTGTCACTAGCCATTCTCTTTCATAAATATCAAAATATATTCTCTATAGATCTAAAAATCATTCACGATAACGAACTTTTGATAGGAATAACGTTATTTTGAAGGAGAGGGTAGAAATGAAACAAGGTGAGAAAAAGCAGTTTCTCATATGTCTACTTCAACTAGAGTAATCGATAAAATCCCCTTTCATTCCATCTGTAACTAAATGGAAACATCTTTAACCACACAGGAAGCCACATGTGCAATGAATTATCTTCATTGAAATGAAGTCTTGACGTATATACATGGGCTATATGGGAAGTTGTTTGAAACAGTACTGTTAATAGTCGAATACTTGTAAAAATTGTAGAGAAAATAAATTTAATACCTCATCCTATTCAGCTATCTGTGATATAAAACTTTGCAAGGTTTTAAGAAAAGGAAGTAATTAAGTGGAAAATGTTTGAATACTATAGGAGTTATTTATAACTCCTATAGTATTCAAACATTTTTCAAACTGTTGCATAACAAAATTATAGTAGTATCAACATGATAGAAACAAAATGATACAAAATAAATTTTGCTTATCAAATCATAAAAGATTACAGGAATCCTATAAAAATTTTCAACTTGATAAATATTCTCTATTTTTATATAAGTAAGGTAGAATTTTGGATAGAAAATTTCCAAACAGCAATTTATTTTAAATTTTAAAAATTTTGAAAATAGAATATTTCAAAAATTGCGTTAATAAAATGCGTTAAACGATTTAATGAATTAACAGATAAATACCTAAATCCGGAGTTAAGTTTGAAAATTTTAATTTAATCATAGTTTCTTTTTTAAAAATTATCTCTAATGTTTTCAAAATTCAAATGAATTTTTGCGTATAAAAAATGCAAGTATTTTTTTCTATATTGTAAAATCGTTGAAATTGGAGCCAGCGTACAAAAAAATTTATATAAAATGTGCTAAAACAGTATTATGCTTTCAATATAATGAATATCACAAAGTTATATATCAAGAATAAAAATCGAAAAATATTATCAAAATTGAAAAAAGTAATCATTATTTAAATTGACAGAGGATATATTCTTAAGACTTGAAAAGCTCAACAGCAAAAATTTTTATAAGCATTTATTTTTCTATTCTTAATATTTATCTATTACTAGTTTAGAAAAACATTAATGATTTAGATTATCACAAATTTACTTAAGGCGAAAAAGTTATATTTGGTATCGAAAGATTATTTTTTATTTATTTATTTATTTTATAAATTCAGAGAGCACGCCTTTAATTCTAAATTGATCAGTTTTATGAACGTTAATGAATATTCAATAATGAACTTTTTTAATAACTATATTTTTAGAGCATCATATAACCAATGTACTATAAGTTTGCCCTGAATTTGTTAACTTTCTTTAATATGGCTTATTTTTACTCAAATCAATAACACCATATTCCTATAAAAAAGATTAGCTAGCAATTTAAATATTGTATTAATATTATATTTTATAATAAACAAAGATTATTTTGCGAGCTCAAATTCATATGAATTTTAAGAAAATAAATAATTTTTTTCATAATTTGAACAGCTAATTAATTTATTTCTAATCCAATATCTCATTTTGTACTTCATCTTATTTCTGTAATCAATTTTGTCCCTTTAATATAATTAATCATACTTATGTCATCTATATCTTGTTATCGTTATTTCAAATTGTAACAACACAACTAAATTTAAACATTCTATGATTTCTATAGTCATATAACTTTAGCATACTATTTCATTCAGATTTTTCAAACTGAATGTTTTTTGTTCCCAAAATTTTAATTTTTTAAAAAGGAAGTTTATTTGAAATATATAATGTGTTTATTATATTTTTAAATTTAAATAATACAATCAATCGTATATGGAATATACCATTTTATGTTTCAAAGATAAACCAGAAAAATTAATTTTTAATTCAAATAAGAAGAGTAAAGTAAATATAAAACCACTTTTTACAACAAGAAATTCTCTGGTTAAGGTTATTATATTTAAAAATTTCTTTTATACCTAATATGGAACGGGTTAAAAGATAATTATTTGTAAAACTCACGTATTAATAATTTGCTTATTTTAAAAATAAATTTGGTAATAAAATAATTATTTTCTGTAGGTTAAAAATTTAATTGCTTAGATTGTAGCATTAATATGATTTCCATTCACTTATACACTATTTCGATAGGATCATTCCATTTCACCCATCTTCTAAAATAAAAGAGCTAAAAATATTTTCTGCATTAAAAAGTTATCTCATCTTTAAATATAAAATTCCATTATTTTGCTTCTGAACAGTTTACTCTGTTTAAAAATTTGATTATATATTCCTTATAAATCTATTTTGTTTTAAATCCGCAATAAATTTCTAGTAAGGAATTTTATTTTATTAAATATTATAGTTGCGTCCTTTATAGAAAAATTATTACATGTATGCAAATAAAAAAAATATATAGAATAAAATGATTTTCACAGCAAAACAAAGCTAATATCAGAAATATTGTAGTTAATTTTTTAATCGAGAAAATTTCTAATATAGTAGAATTTTTAAGAAATTGTATCTTTTTAATATTGATATATTATAAAATAAAAAAGGACTCTTTTTTTTTATATGGTGCAACAGTAAATAGTTTTGCTATATTTTTCAATATTGTTTCATTAAAAAAAATAACACATGTATAATATTCTTGCCTACACAGTTATGAGACAATCATGTTAAATTATTGCTTTAAGATGATATTTCTGTTTTATAATCAACATTTGAAGCGTATGTAAAAAGAAATTAAAGTAATAACGAAATAAAAAGCAATATGCAGAGAGTAAACTTATTAGTAATTTTTTCCTAATCCACAAAAATAAAAACGCAAATTAAATCAGTTTTAGTCGTTAAGGTAAATGTTATTTATTATGGACGACACATTGATTTTACTATAACAGCCATGAGCTCTTTCACTGGAAATTAAATAATTTCCATTTACGAGATTTATTTGTTTATTTAAGTCATAAAAATGCCGTCAAAAACAATAAAATCTGAATTAAATTAACTAAGAAGTAAGAAATAATTAGCATAAGCAGGAAAATTATTAATATTTAACTTAGAAAAGAAGGCAAACTCATTAGTAATTTAAAAGTACATATGGATTTAAAATTTTTGTGTAATAAAATCGCCTTATTCAATTAGCTTAGGAACTAAAATTAAAAATAATAATGTTTACACTTGCATTTTATTTCTAAAGCAACAAATTTATAGATTATTAAATTTCAAACTTGAATCTTGGCGAAAAAATAATCAGTATTTTAGATATTTGGCGTAAGACTCAGTCTGATTTGTAGTTTTCAAAGGAAAGTCACCAAGGAGTGTGGTTTGAGTGATTAAGACCGATCAATCAAACCACTAATTAGGAGGAAAGAAAAAATAAGTGGTTTCTACTATGCGAGAATATACGTCGCGGCTGCTTTCGGTGAGAACTCTGCGACGCATCTCTGCCGTCGCAGGCCGCTTTCGAGCAGGAAAGTTTCGACGTATCCCTGCCGTCATGAGCCGCTTTTCGACCAGTTTATTGCGACGTAACAGATACGTCACGGACGCTGAGTCGGTTGTATAACTTTGAATAAAAACATTCTATTAATTCTAGTCAATGAAATTTTATTCAATATTGGATATTAATTTTCCTTGGTGTACTTTCAATAGAAATATATATCTGTGGTGATTATATATTAATGAGCTAAATCTAATAATAGAATTATTTTTATCAAAATTATATGTATATTTAATTAATCATTCCTGTGCACATTTTTATTTTTAAATTCAAGCAAAACATTTTGGGTGTTATAATTTATTCTAAAATAATAATTAGCAACATAATCTATTATGAATTGAAAATATTTCTTTAAAATTTCTTGAATGCAATAAACATGATTAATTTATTAGCAAAATATATTCCCTGCGTATGATAGATTTAAAATATTTAATGCATTTAATGGGTGAGATAATTTTGTATGGTTGAAGAGGAAAAGACAATGAGAAAAATAAAAAATAATTTATTAGAATTATACTTTCTTCATATTTTTCTAAAAATAATGCATAAATTTAGTATGAAAAAGAAATATTAACATAAACATTTTCTTTAAAAAATAATGCAAGTTTGGCAATTTGAAATCTTATACATACAATGACTAAAATTAATAAATTATATACATATATAAACAAAATTTCCCTATGTAATTTTGCATATTACAACACAAATAAATTATTTACATACATTAGAATAAATTTAAACTATATGCATAATTACTACATTTTTATTCACTTTATTTTGATGCATTCATAATAATGGATAAAAATAACTATTTGAATGTATTGAAATTTATTTTCAAAATTATTTTTGTTTTAAAAGGAAATAAAGATATTGGATACAATTTCTATTTCAAATTGCATTAAAAAGTAATTTTTTTAAGAATTATTAAAAGTTTGTTTTCTTTTTTTAGATAGAGAGAGAGAGAGAGAGCATTAATCACTATAGATTCATTAATTTTTTTGCAATAATTTTCAAGGAATATATTTATGCATGATTTGACAATGAATAATTTTATTTCTTCAGCAGCATGTCCATTTTCACATTTTTCAAAAGGAAGTTAAATTTCAGATTCATTTAGAATCCTTCTAATTATTGAAAATGCATATGCTCTATGATTAGAACATTTAAGGAATTCCTTTTCATTTTCAGTAGATAACAGTTTACTTATAACTAAATAACAATAAATTATTATAGTTATAACATGATCAGAAGGGTATTTTAATCCACTTCTGTCCATATTTTTTATACGAATAGAAGAATTTGTAATCTCTTCAGCATTAACAATGGAATCATTTAAATATGGATAGTACATACAAATAACATTCAGAATTTTTTTGGTTTAGCCAATTATTACGTATGCACTGAAATAAATGTACGCTATCAAATATAAAGAATAAAGGTCTTGAAATATCAGAAGGGTGCTTATAGACTATAGAAAGTTTCGGGGGATTTGAGAAAAAAGATACCGCTCTGCTATTAATTGCATTATTGTCACTAGATATGCAAAATACAAAAAAAGCCAATTTTTTCCAACCCAATTGTGAAGATCAAACACTTAGCGGACGGGAGCCCTCGAGTTCGTTAAGTGGTAAGACACTTGAGAAATAGGGCAAGCTTGTCGAAAAGAGAGAGTCTGTCGGGTATGCCACGACGAGTGGTAGCGGAAGTACCGCTTCCAGGCGATGAAAATTTCGAATGTAAAATTAATCAACTAAAGTTATGTCTTTGTCTATAAATTAGTGTTATGTGTGTTAATGTAAATAAATATGTCTTAAAAATCGGATCTTTTGTTATCAATGAGCGATCTTGGAATCAACAGGGGAAACCAATCACATTGGCGCAGCCGTCAGGATGTATTCCGGATTAATACAAAATGATGAGATCCTAATGATGGAAAAATACCTACAAAATCGTGAGTCTGTATATTTTGATTGCTTCTCCTTCCATTAAGAGCCAATATATGTTTTAATTATGTATGATTTAAGGGAAATTTTGTTTTAGAATTTTCGTAAATTTCTTTGTAGGGTTTTGTTTAAGAAGTAAATGTAATAAATGAAAAAAAATGTTTAAATATTCAAAATATCAAGATAAAAACAAATATGTATAATGTTTAATTTAATTGAGAAAATGTTTAAAAGTTCGATATTGGTTCGAAATAATATTGGTTATTGACATTTGTTCATTAATATTCAGAAAAGTTTTCTCTAACTGGTGATATTACTAAAAAAAAAAAATATATATGTATATATATATAATTTTGATTTATTAGAAAAAAAAATATTTTTGGAATAATCTGTTTATTAAAACAAATTTATGTCGAATAATAATGTTGTTGCTAATTGTCAATTTCTTGAGTTATGTGCATTAATTTAAAAGATACTGTATTATTGAATAGTAAATTGTTGAAACGTATGTTTGGTGTAATGTGTTAATGTGATATAGTAGGATATAAATGTTTTGCTTTGAATTTTCATTATCATTTTGTTGTTCATTATGTAAATGATAAAAGTTTATGGAATAAGAAACTATTTCAAGAAAGTTTAAATGCTTTTTACTGAGTATTGTTTTGCATTATTAAAAATTGCATTTTCACAGAATTATTCAATGTTATTAGGTATATTTATTATTTACTATGATTGTATTTAGTATTTATGTAAAGTAACTAAGTTTAGATTTTAAATTTTGTATCAAAACCAAGATTGGGAAGCATTTATGAGAGGAAATTTTGAATTATTTTATATTTTGAGAGTAATTGTGCTTGCAATGAATAATAGTTTTTGGTTGTTTCGGTAACTCTGATTCATATTATTTTAAGGTAAAATTATATATATTAATAATGATAAAGATATAAATGCATGTTACTAAAAATTATTTTAGCATTTTATTGATTTAAGTGGTTATATGTTCAATGATCTTCTGTGATAAAGATTTATTTAAATTGAAATACCTAAACTGGGAGTATGATTCGTATATGTATATTTTTTTTTAGCTTGTTTTGAATTGTTTTCATTTATTAATGTGTATTATGTAATTGACGTTTTATACATATTATAGTATATTATCGTGTGTATTAAGTATATTACAGTGTGTTGAAATGAAAATTGAAACTATAAAATTTAAAATTTATTATTAGAATAAATTTCTTAAATTTTTTTTTTTTTTTTGGTACATTAAGTAAACGAAAGTGTTTTATAGATTAAACGAATGAAAGGTGATTTGTGTGATTTAAATGTTTTGCTTTGAATAGTTGATACTTAAGTTTGGTAATTTGCGATAACATTAGTTGTTAAAATGGCCTTTGCATTCTTGGGTAAAGCTCGAAAGGAGGATCTGTTAATATTGGCTAGTGAGTTAGGAGAACAGATTCCTCCGGACGCGAAAGTAATCGATTTAAAAAATTTGATTACACAATCTAAACATTTTGAAGAATCATTTGTTCGAGAATTAATAAATACAATAATTTCCGATCGGATAGAAAGAGAAAAAGCCAAAGCAGAACAAAGAGAACGTGAGCATGAAATTAAAATGCGTGAATTAGAAATAAAAGAAAGGGAATATGAGGGCAACTCATTAAGCACGGTAGAATATGGGCGAGATAAATTAGGAAACACATTTCTAGGTTATTTAAATCTAATGAAAGGGGTAATTTTAGATCCCCCAGAACAAGCAGAAGAATGGCCTTTCTTTTTCCATCATGCAGAAAGGATGTTCAAGCTTTATGAAGTACCCGAACAGTACGAAGGGAAAATTATTTTACAGAGTTTAAAGGGTCGTGCTAAAGGTATTAATGCTATGTTGTCGGAAGAAGATTTAGATCAGTATGACAAAATCAAAAATTTCATTTTAAGGGAATATAGAATAACTCCGTTACAACACAAAAAGAATTTTGATTCTTGTTATAAATTACACAATGAAAGTTATGCTCAGTATGCGTCCTGAGTGGAAGCTGCATTAGAACTGTATTTAAAATCAAGAGATGTAGAAACATTTGTTAAACTTAAAGAGCTTATTGTAGCTGACAAAATAAAAGAGAGTTTGCCTACTCATGTAAGATCTCAAATATTTCTGAAAGAGACTGAAAATTGGCTTCCAGTCCCTGAATTGGTAAGGGAAATTGATAATTTCCTAGTTTCGATGCCAAAAAGTTTTGCAAATAATTCCCACAATTATACTAAATTTATTCCCGGCCCACATGGAACAAAACAGAACAGAAACTGTAAGGAAACATTTTCCAGGTGAACTTAGAAATAAAAACTTTGTGGAAAAGAAAGAATATTATAATTATCAAAAGAACCCAAATCCACGACCACAGAATCGTTTAGGAAATAATACCGCAAGTTGCGCTCCAGATAGAAAGGTATTGAAGTGTTACAAATGTCAGGAAGAGGGACATTTGAAGAAATTCTGCCCGCAAATGAATACGGTAACTCAAGTTTCTAATAAAAGTCAAACTGAGGTAAGCAAAAGGGTTAAATGAACTTTGCATTAAAATGGGTAATGCAAGTTTCGATTGGGAAATTCCAATCAGTGAGAAGGATGGTGAGCTTTATGCGAGTCGATTTAAATATAGGAGATAATAAGTTTCAAGGAATCATTGATAGTGGTGCGGAAATTACAGTACTGCGGAAGTCAGTGGTACCAGAAGAAATGTTGCAGTCAAGTGGGAAAAATTTACTTGAGGCCTGCAATTGGATCTCCGGTTGAAGGAAAGCTTGTTTCTGTTCCACTAAGTCTTTGGTCAGCAGATGATGATATCAGGCCGTATATCATGGTGCATGCTGCGGTTGTGGAAGGATTGCATGAGCAAGCTTTGATCACTCCTAGAGTTTTTAGTTTGTTGGAAGAACAAAGAAGAAAATATCTTGGAGAGGAAATAAAAAATATCCACGGGAAAGGAATAGTTTCAGTACTTTCAATGTGGAGGGAAGGAAAATAGAAGCTCACCAGGCAATAGAAGCAAATCAAGGAACATTTGATTTAGAAAATTCTGAAGTAGAGGTTTCAACTACTCCAGTGGAAAGTAACTTGGCAAATAAAGAAATAACCGCTATTAAGGATGAAGAAAATAGTACTCCAATTTCGCAAGCAAAGATATTTAGAAAAGAACAGTTGTCCTGTGCTACATTAAATCGGTGTTTTGAAGATGCCAGACAGCGTAAGAATAATTACTGGTTGGAGTCAGATTTATTGTACCACACAGGCAATGTGGCAGGACAGAAGTATGTACAGCTTGTAGTTCCTGAGTGCAGGAGAAAAGAAATTTTAAAATTGGCTCACGAAATACCAACAGGAGGACATCTTGCTTCTAGGAAAACAAAGGAAAGAGTTACAATGTCTTTTTGGTGGGAAAGGTCTGCCAAGGGATGTAAAACGCTGGTGTGAATCTTGCCACGATTGTCAATTGCGGAGGAAAACCAAACTGAAAGACAGAGGACCTATAGAAGCTGTTGGTAGACCAGAACTTCCCTTCCAAGTAGTCAATGCTGACATTTTAGGGCCTATTGAACCTAAATCTTCAAGGGGACATCAGTATGTGTTGTGTGTTATGGATCAGCACAGTCGGTGGCCAGAGGCAATTCCGATTAAAACTTTGACGGCAAAAGCGACATGCGATGCCTTTATGGAAATTTTTATGAGGACTGGCATTCCTCGAATCATTGCTATGGACAATGGAACAAATTTTGCTGCAAAGTTAACGCAAGAATTTCTTAAAAGATTAGGGACTGTACCAAAATTCTCTACACCAGGTTACCCACAGAGTAACGGATTAATAGAAAGATGGATTGGCACAATGAAATCAATGTTGCATCATGCCATAAGGTCGCAAGGTAGAGGATGGGACAAACAGTTGCCTTTTCTCTTGTGGGCATATCGTGAAGTGCCAAACGCTACTACTGGGGTCTCACCCTACCTACTCGTTCATGGACGCCCCCCAGTTGGACCTTTAGCTATTTTAAAATCTACATGGGAAGATGAAGTTGTTTTACCTCAAGGTATTGGTGAATCAATCACTGATTATCTTCAGAAGGTTAGAAATAGGTTACAGGAAGCTGTGGAATACGCCGATGAACATACTAAAAA
This sequence comes from Latrodectus elegans, assembly GCA_030067965.1. Classification (NCBI taxonomy): domain Eukaryota; kingdom Metazoa; phylum Arthropoda; class Arachnida; order Araneae; family Theridiidae; genus Latrodectus; species Latrodectus elegans. The sequence goes on from CM057813.1 coordinate 126,778,433, forward strand.
TCAACAGGAGAAATATGTACATTATCATAATTTAAGATCCAAAGAAAAAGAATTATCTATTGGAGATGAAGTTATTGTGCTGATTCCAGACTCTACAAACAAACTTTGTTCTAGGTGGAAAGGTCCAGGGGAATTGTAGAGCAAAAATCACCACATTCTTATTCAGTTAAGCTACCGGATGGAAGCATCCGTCATTTGCATCAAAATAAGCTAAGGAAATATATCCAACCGATGAATATGGTGGGCATAATATATGAAGCTGATGAAGATTTTGGAGAAGTTCAACCTGTACCTTTAGGAGGCCTTGGAGAAATAAAGGACAGTTGGAAACAGCTAGAAGAAAAGACCGAATTTTCAAATCTATCTCCGAAGCAAAAGACTCAGCTTTTAACAATTCTTAAGGACTACAAAGTCGTATTCAATGGTGAATTGAAACGAGCTAAGGTACCACCTCATAAAATAACATTAAAACCTGGAATCGAAAGGAAACAGCCTCACATATACCGCATACCAGAATCACTAAAACCTCAGGTGGAAAATCAAATAAAAGAACTATTAAACAAGGATTTGATAGAACCATCTTCCGCAGAGATTGTTTATCCTCTTGTATGTGTCGCAAAGAAAGATGGAACGATTCGACTATGTGTCGATTATCGGGGACTGAATTCTGAGTCTAAAATAGCTCCATTTCCAATGCAAAATTCAGAAGAATTACGATTCAAAGCTGGTGCGGCAAATTATCTATCAACTCTAGATATCCTTAAAGGTTATTGGGAAATTCCATTGGATCAAGATAGTCGAGAACTAACAAGTTTCGTTTCACCTAAAGGACAGTATCAGTGGAAAGTAATGCCATTTGGACTTGCAGGTGCTCCAGCTACTTTTCAGCAAATTATGAATCAGATTCTAAGGCCTCATAATGATTTTTGTTGAAAGTTTCCTGGATGATATCATAGTTTATTCATCTAGTTGGGAAGAACATTTGAACCATCTAAGAACAGTTTTGGAAACATTAAAACAGTGTAATTTTACCGCAAATTTAGAGAAATGTACCTTTGCTCGATCGAAGGTAAAATACTTAGGTCATGTAGTTGGATCAGGAGAGCATGGGCCCGATCCGGATAAAATTACAGCTATCAAAACTTAAAATCGCCAAGAACGAAGAAAGCCTTAAGATCGATTTTAGGACTGTTTAACTATTATAGGGAATATGTACCTCATTATGCGAATATTGCTAAGCCATTAACAGACCTGACCAGAAAATCTATCCCAAATGATATTCCTTGGTCTGAAGAGACAGAAAAAGGCCTTCATCTCATTGAAAGATAGTTTGTGTACTGTCACTTCATTGTCAACCCCTGATTTAAATAAACAATTTGAACTGCACACAGATGCTTCGGTTACTGGCATTGGAGCATGCTTAATGCAGAGAGATACAGATGGAAATCTAAGCCTATAACCTTCGCCAGTCAGAACTTACCTCCATCGCAGACCACATGGAGTACCATCGAGAGAGACGCGTATGCAGTGATATGGGCACTTGGTAAGTTTGAAGCATGGACTTACGGAACTTCCATAAATTTGTTCACAGATCACAATCCTCTGAAATATCTTACGGAAAGCATTCCGAAAAATGCCAGATTACAGAGATGGTCATTGGCTCTTTCTCGCTATCAGGTCAAAATAGCTCATAAGCCCGGTAGTAATAATGTTATCGCAGATGCCTTATCAAGGGTTTATGAGGATGATTAATTATTTTTCTTTATAATGAATCTTGTAAGAAATAAAAAAAGAAATAATTTCTGATATATCATAATATTCATATTTAACTTTATATAATATAATGTAGTTATTTCTATTTGTTATGGGTCGTTAATTTTCATAAGGTTTGTGTGTGAATAATATTTGCACATAATTGTTTTTGTGTTGATATTGATTCTTATTTTCTTACTTTATAATATTGTGTTGTAATAAATATAATGAATATAGCAGTAGTATAGGATATTTTCCTTTAAAGAGAATATGAAACAAAAGTGTAAGCTGAAGCATGTCAGCACCTAGGTTAAGCACTAAGTTAAATTTAAAATGTTGGTATTATTTGGCTCTTGATGGAATGGTGATAAAAGGTAAAAGGAACTTTCTAGAATTCTTCGTAGTTTCCATTTGCGGGACAAGGTCCAGCAATGAAAACTGGAGGGAAGGTGTGAAGATCAAACACTTAGCGGATGGGAGCCCTCGAGTTCGTTAAGTGGTAAGACACTTGAGAAATAGGGCAAGCTTGTCGAAAAGAGAGAGTCTGTCGGGTATGCCACGACGAGTGGTAGCGGAAGTACCGCTTCCAGGCGATGAAAATTTCGAATGTAAAATTAATCAACTAAAGTTATGTCTTTGTCTATAAATTAGTGTTATGTGTGTTAATGTAAATAAATATGTCTTAAAAATCGGATCTTTTGTTATCAATGAGCGATCTTGGAATCAACAGGGGAAACCAATCACACCAATAATGAGTTTTTTTAAATAGAAAATAAAATTTCAGCTGTTAATTTTTTGACAGGAAAAATATGCACCACATCCTTATACTTATGCACCACATCCTTATGCATGATTTGACAATGAATAATTTTATTTCTTCAGCAGCATGTCCATTTTCACATTTTTCAAAAGGAAGTTAAATTTCAGATTCATTTAGAATCCTTCTAATTATTGAAAATGCATATGCTCTATGATTAGAACATTTAAGGAATTCCTTTTCATTTTCAGTAGATAACAGTTTACTTATAACTAAATAACAATAAATTATTATAGTTATAACATGATCAGAAGGGTATTTTAATCCACTTCTGTCCATATTTTTTATACGAATAGAAGAATTTGTAATCTCTTCAGCATTAACAATGGAATCATTTAAATATGGATAGTACATACAAATAACATTCAGAATTTTTTTGGTTTAGCCAATTATTACGTATGCACTGAAATAAATGTACGCTATCAAATATAAAGAATAAAGGTCTTGAAATATCAGAAGGGTGCTTATAGACTATAGAAAGTTTCGGGGGATTTGAGAAAAAAGATACCGCTCTGCTATTAATTGCATTATTGTCACTAGATATGCAAAATACAAAAAAAGCCAATTTTTTCCAACCCAATAATGAGTTTTTTAAAATAGAAAATAAAATTTCAGCTGTTAATTTTTTGACAGGAAAAATATGCACCACATCCTTATACTTGGAAGTAATACTTTGCACCATAAATACATACGAAGTTGTTGCCAAATCACAACTATTATGAGATGTATAAAATAATTGACCTTCTTTGTAATCTAAATATGGCTTTATATGGATCTCATCCATTAATAACACAACTTTTTTATCTTTTTCTTCCAAAAATAAATATTTTTCTTTAATATAGGAAAGTACATTTATATCTATTTGCTCAATTTGAGGATTTAAATTATAGTTTGAACATAATCGTTTTGTTGTATTTCAGCTGTTAATTTTACTTGGAAGTAACTTTATACTTGGAAGTAATACTGAAATTAATTTCGAAACAGCTTAGAGTTTAGTATTCTCTTTTACTCCTACGTATTTTAATGACATTAATAAATCGAAAAATTAATAATTATTTTACTTTTCTATGAAAATTTATATTTGAACGATATGAATTTAATGCCTAATAAATTTTTTAAAAAATTCCATAGGAATTTACTTTTGATTTAATTTGAAATTTTCTATTACTGTTAATGTTATTTAAAAAAATCAAAATTAAAATAACTAGCCAAACATGATGCAAATGAAACAATAAAATTAATTTACTTACCCTGGAATGTTTGGTCACTTCCATGTATTCTCTCGGAATTGCCCGAATCCATTTGTGTTTTAAATCTTCTTCACGTGGAAATCGAAACAGAGAAACTTTGGGTCCATTATCATAGTTGCCTTTACAAGCAGTTACGCAACATTTATAAGGCATGTTCTTGATTATTGTACAGAATAAAAATGATATATTTTGAAAAATAAGTCGAAAATGAGTGATTTGTTTATGGTAAACAACACAGTAACAAGCCTCTATTCAAGCGTCACTTAGAAGAAAGCGACAGCCTTCGGATGCAACGTCACAGCCATTTGGTCACTTGGTAGTCAGGCTTTCTGCTATTAGAAGGTATTGCATCAGCTCCCAAAAGTAAATCTATCTCGCAATCAGGTGCCCCACTGTCTGATAGAATAATCCCCTTTTCCTTTAACTCATTCATGACTGCAGAACAGTTGGTTTTTGGCACATAGCCACAAATTCTCTCTTCGGAAAGAGCTTCAACACTCAGAGTGAATGAGTCATCCAACGAACTAACAACCTATTCGTAAACATCGTGTATCTGACTCGGCGTTTCTCTCGCGCCAAATAACATATGTTGCATACATAATACGCCAAATAACATACCTTGTTAGTTGATTTAACACCTAATTTTTCGATTGCATGCTTTGAGATGTAGGAATACTGAGATCCGCTATCTAGTAACGTTCGACACGTTTCAACTCTGTCATTTGCACGTATTTTTATAGTTAAAGTCATTAAATAAACATTATGTTTAACACAAATATTAGATAATGAATTAGTTTCGATGACATCCGATTTACTATTTTCTTTAGAATAGTCACATAATAAATAATGGTGCGGCTTGGCACAATATAAACAATTATAATAAAATAGCACAATATAAACAAATATTTGAAAAGTGCGTGGTAGAGAAACATGAAAAGCAGGCTCTATGTTTGAGCAAACATTTTTTCTTTTCATCTAAGGACATTTTTCTCGCTTCCAAACAGTCCTTGGAATGATGTTTCCCATAACAAAAAACACAAAGTAAAATTCGCCTACCTGTGTTGCTTCTAGTGTTAGTGCTTACCAATGACGTTGCCGTTGGGTAGTTATCCACTTTATGCACTGCACCTTTCTTCTTAAAGTTAGAAGAAGATGCGAAACCAGTTCGAGCTAACTCGACCATCTCTTCTCCTTTTATTTCTTGCTTTAGAAAATTCATTAAATTCTCTAGTGAACGATTCTCAGCATCAGACGCTGGTCTCATGTTTCTGCTTCTGTCCCATGCTAGCAATATCTCTTCTGGCAAACAAGATTCCACTAAAATACTTAGAAAATCACTGTACTTTTCCTGCGTTCACCCTAGACTCTTTTCAGGACCCGTATCTTCGCTTCTAACTCGTCGTATAATGTCGGAAGATTTGTCTTGGAACGTCCGGTGACAGCATTTTTCATAACTTTGGTGAGCAGGTCTCTAACATAAACTTGCACTAAAAGATCCTCACGTCCGAATCTCTAATTAAGCTGGGAAATCACCTTGGAATAATTATCCGCCGTTGCAGGGAAACTCTCCACCACACGAGCCGCTTTCCATTTAGACACTACGGCTTTCACAGGAGGTACTGAAATTTATCCTCATCAGGGATACTTGCATCATCATCGTGGATTTCACTAAACTGACTCCAAAGAGTCGAATAGTCTTTAACATCGCCGTTGAACTTCTTCAGCTCTATTTTGGGCAGTCTGAACATTCTCTTCTCAGAGCATTCTATTGCTTTCGGTTCTTCAAAGACAGCTTGATCAGTCCGGGAGCATAGTTCGGAGAACTCATCTCTATATTCCTTGGCAGTCAGGAAATCCTTCTCATGTTCTGTTTCGGAATCTTCCTTCAGAATAAGGTCTGTAATATTTCCTTGGCATACTTCTAAGCGTGTAATTTTATCGCTAATTTGCGATTTCAAAACCGAAAGTCGATTGACATCAGGGCTCTCTTGGCAAAGTTCAGTCTCAATTTTATTAGCACAGTCAGTAAATGATGTACGAAACAATTTTCGTTGTCTTTTTAGTTGTGTCACATTCATTTTCAGGCTCAAACTAATCAACTACCTGCCGAAAATGCCCCACGCTGGGTTCCAGAAATTATGTAGCGTTACGCTCTGTAACGAAACAACTCAAAAAAGATGAAGCAGGGCTGACATCTACCCGATGTCGTATTTCAACAGATTAATTAATTATACTGAAATAAAACTCAAAATGTGAAACAAAACTAACATTTATTGAAGTACACAGAACACTACAAACTACATGTACAAAGATTACAAGGTCTACCAAAAAAAAGTAAATGTCAACATATGACGACAGCTCGCGCGGCACATGATTGGTGGGTGAGTTGCTGCCATTCGCAACAAAATTAAAGTAGAATGTGTTTCTCAAAAAAATCATATAAACAATAAAAAATACTGAATATTTCTTTCCTTGAAAAGTTGTAAAATAGATTATGGTCGTTCATTTCATCTAAATTCAGTGTACATACCATTTTCAAATTTCTTAAGTTTTCTTCATTTGTAACAAAATTTTTGATTTCCAGGTATCCAACATCAGAGCTTCAAGCTTGCAGCCAAATTTCTAACATCATCTTTAATTATAATTTTTATATTAATTCTTAGAATGCTTATTCTTCTTTTAACTCGTCAAAAATCATAAAATTTTGAAGATAATGGTCTTATAATGTTCATTTTAAAGTATCAAGCGACATTTTAGCTATATAATTTCCTCATCTTAAGGTATATAAGTAAATAAATTATTTTTCTCCCTCACCCTCAAATTTATATTTTCATATTAAAATATTTTTATAAATATTATTGTTTTTCATTTCTGTACTTCATTTGGTTTTAATTTCTTAATCGTTTTCTCAGTTGAACTAAAAAAAATTTTTAGAGGATTTCAGACAATTTCCAGCACATAGTAATTTAAAATTTTTCAGTACTACTATTTGTCAAAGTATATTTAAAGCTGGAAATATGAAAATGCTGCTCTTAAGATTTTTCTCAAATATATATATATATATATGTGTGTGTGTGTGTGTGTGTGTGTGTGTGTGTGTGTGTGTGTGTATTTAGTTTCTGTTTTTTCTTCATGAAATATGAATTGCTCAAGCAATTCTTTACTTTATTAAAAGATTTATTTTAGTAACTATTTTACCTCACATATATTTACAGGTATTAACTAAATTTCCCATATACTGATGAAATTGTATTATATTTTACTCGTATTACTATGAAATTATATTTTTCTCGTATGCTATAAGTTGTATTTGCATTTGATTATTTGTTGACAAATAAACCTAATATATGAAATTGTATTATATTTTTCTCGCATGCTATAAGTTGCATTTGCATTTGATTATTTGTTGCCAAATATAAACCTAATTTATATTTCTCACAATTTTAATCTAAACTTATTTTAATCTAATTTTCCTGTGTGTTTATATAAGGCATATTTAGTCCTAATCTAATTTTGTTTTTATCAAGACAGGGGAAAATATCTAATAAAATAACTAATGAGTTATAAAATCTTCAGAATAAAGTATATTTCACAAAATATTTTACACCAGAATATCAACTTCTTAAATAACGTGTACTTCTAATTACAACTTAGTTAATTTTATTTATATAGAGGAATAAAGTTAGGGACTTGTGAGATGAAAGATAAGAGATGAATCTCTCTTTCCAAGTAATTCTAATTATATAAAATAGATAATAGATGTAATGATTATTATATAAATAATTACAGTTACAATATTTTTATGAAAATTACGATACGATTATATATGTATATATATATATATATAGATAGATAGATAGATAGATAGAATATATAGATAGAAAATCGTAACGTTATTTTCATTTTGTATATATATAATTAGAATATATATACATTATATTCTAATTATGTAAATATAGGTTATATATATACATATATATATGTGTGTGTGTGTTTGTTTGTTAGTTTTTAAAAAAATTTTAAAAAAAGTTAAATATTTTTATATTGAATGAGTTTTCAAAATAAAATTTTTTAAAGATTTGTTGCATTTATATTCAAAAGTATCTTAAGTCAAGGGATCGAGTCTCATTAAATCAAATTGAATCAAGGCAGTTAAAAAAAATATTTTAATCATTCATATAGTATTTTAGGTTTGATTTGAATTCTGATAATCATTTTTGACCTTTTAATTAGTAACTGTAAAATCACTCAACATTTGCAATTTGTTTTCATATTTTTTGGTACGAATAATAAAAAAGCCGAACTCTAAAATATAAATAAGTAATATTTTCTTTAGAATCACTGGCAGCTAAATTTCCATAAGACAGCAACAGGTAATTCCGGTGTCAGTTCGTTGAGCATTTGTACTGACCGACTTTCCCTCACCCCTATTCTAAGAACCCTGAGGGTAATTTGAGGTAAACATCTGTTAGGAGCAAATTTAAAACTCTCGTTTTGGCTTTTTTTTATGGCGTTAGTACTTTAATTTTTCACGATATACAGCGCCAAATCTGGCAAACTGGCTAACTTGGAAGGATTGATTGACAAGCAATTTCAACCAATAATATTGTTTTTGATACTCCCCTCTACAAGCTTTGAGAACTAACACCAGATGGGGCGACAAGACATCAGAAGTTCTCACGTAAGTCTGGAAAAGTCTTAAGTGGGCAATTGAAATAGTGAAGGCTGCTGTACTGGGGAATCCTTCAACGCCATATTGAAAACGAGCTCTAATTTAAGACTATGGAAAAATTTAAAAACATATTTCTCAAGTTCTATTATAACTAGACCTTCACTTTTTGTAGTTTTTTTATAATGCAAAAGAGTAATAATTTATGCTGTTTTGAAACTTATTTTTAAAATATTATCATTATTTAATACTTTTGTTATTAAACTTATAATATTTTTATGGAAAAGTAAATTTAATACCAGCAAATAATAAAATTGCAAAATATGTGATATAAAACATTGGTATTGTTCATGTCCTAAAACATATTCCATGTCGAAAATAAAAATTAGGACGAAATCAGTTTAAAAAGAAATTACTGAGATGCGAAAATACTTTTTACAAAATGTATAAAATGCCACTATTGAACTTAGTATAAAAGCACTTATAATTTTCGGAACAGAGAACAGAACAAATAATTTTCAAAAATTAGAAAAGTATAAAAATAAATGGGTAATTGACTTTTCGTTTACTGGGTGTGAACAGGAATAGAATTCAACTACTAAGCAAATAGGGCCTGCATACGCGATTTAATTACAGCCATGAAAAAAGAGAAATGTTGTCTAATTACGCATATACTTTTCCACCTTGTCACCAGAGTAGTAATGTAACGTCTTTAGGAATCAACTCGGATTGCTCTTTTCTCATTCAGTTTGCCTTGAAATATATTTATATATATATATATATATACACTACTGTCCATTAAAATTGCTAAACCAAGAAGGTGGCATGCTACAGACATGAAATTTCTACGAAAGGAAGAAAGTGCTGTGATATGCAAATGATGAGCTTTTCAGCGCATTCAGACAAAGCAGGCGCCAGTAGCGACACCTATAGTGTGTTTAAATGAGGAAATAATTAACAAATTCCTCATACACAAATTGCATTTGAACGTTGTTGACTGGTGAGAAGTTGTTGTGATGCCTCGTGGAAGAAGGAGAAATGCATACCAGCACGTTTCTGACTTTCATAAAGGTCGAATAGTAGCGTACCGGGATTGCGGTTTATCTTATCGCAGTATTGCTGCTCGCATCGTTCGAGATCCAATGACTGTTAGCAGTATATGGAATCGATGGGTTCAGGACGGTAATACGGAACGCCATGCGGGATCTCAACGGTCACCTATCACTAGCAGCCTAGAAGACAGGCATATTATCCGCATGGCCGTAATGATCGTGCAACCATGTCACGAGCCGTGAGTCAAGAAATGGGGTCGTTTCAAAGACAACAAGTGTCTACACGAACAGTTTGACGACGTTTGCAGCAGAATGGACTCTCAGCTCGGAGACCATGGCTGCGGCTTCCCTTGACGCTACGTCATAGACAAGAGCGCCTTCAATGGTGTGATCAACGACGAACCTGGGCGCACGAATGGTGAGACGTCATCTTTTCAAATAAATCCAGGTTCTGTGTACAGTATCATGATGGTCGCATCCGCGTTTGGCGGCATCGTGGTGAACGCACATTGGCAGCGTGCATTCGTCATCGTCATACTGGCCATCACCTGGCGTGATGGTATGGGGAGCCATTTGATACACGTCTCGGTCACCTCTTTTTCGCATTGACGGTGCTTTGAACAGTGCACGTTACATTTCTGGTGTGTTATGACCCGTGGCTCTATCCTTTATTCGAGCCCTGCGAAACCCTACGTTTCAGGAGGATGATGCTCGACCGCATGTTGCCGCAATTATACGGACCTTCATTGATACGGAACATGTTCGGCTATTCCCGTGGCCAGCACGTTCTCCAGATCTTTCACCAATAGAAAACGTCTGGTCAATGGTTGCCGAGCAACTGTCTCGTCACCAAACGCCAGTCACTACGGTTGATGAACTGTGGCATCGTGTTGAAGCTACATGGGCATCTGTACCAGCACATGCAATCCAATCCCTGTTTGATTCAATGCCCAGGCCCAGGCGTATAACTGCTATTATTACTGACAGAGGTGGTTGTTCTGGGTACTGATTTCTCAGGATCTATCCAGCGAAATTTTTTGAAAAATTAATCACTTGTTATTTTTAGTATAATATATTTGTCCAATAAATATCATTTTGTTATCTATATTTCTTCCTGGTGTAGCAATTTTATTCTCCAGTAGTGTATATATTTGATATTTTTTTAGGGATAAATAAATATTCCTTAGGTTTTGTTGAAATGTTCAAGTTGATTCTGCATCCAAACTCAGCAAGCAATAAACTTAGGATCAAATATAAAATTGAAAAAGCAAGTTTTACAAAGTTTTTATAAAAGAAAGATTTAAAAAATATGGAATTGAACTTTGCAATGCCTATAGTTATGTATTGCAATATCATATCATGTAGTTATACTTCTTGAAAAATTACATCAAAAATATAAATAATGAATTTAAAAACCTCACTACATCAGAATTGTATAAATTTAACTTTTTCAATAGATTTAGCTGTTTAAAGTCCATATATATATTGTTCAAGCTCCCATTCATTGAATTGTGAATTCACTACTACGAGATGGCGCTGAGCGTCGTTTATTATATTTTTCTTTCACTTTTTGAAAATAGGCAGTGTGTACGCGGTATGTGCTTAAAATAAATCATAAGCGAAACTACAGTATGGCTTCTCACTTTGTCTCCAAGTTTTTAGATTTATTAATTAGTGTTTTAGAGTTAAGATCGGACAGGAGTTTACTGTTCATTGTTGGTGTCAGGAAGTGTGGTGCGAGTCCCAGACAGTGATTTTGTGATGAAAGAAATAATTTCGGATGTTGTTGTTGTTGCGTAGTTTTGGTTTGGGGTGAGTAATTTTGATGTTCAGTAGTCAATTTTTTTACTATAGTGTTGGAAGTTGTAGATTTAGAGTTGATGGGGTAATGTCGTTGATTTAGTGTAATAGTGTTGAAATAATGTTGATATTAGAATGTGGTAGAGTAAAAATAATTTGTGACTGAATTGTGTTGTGTAGTTCAGATTTATTATTACAGTTTTTAAAACGAGTTATTTTTGTTTTGTAATTAAGATTTGTTTTTCAAAATCCTTGTTAAGAGTTAAATTGTGTTTCTGTAGTTAAGATTTGTTTTCATAATGTTTAAAAACGCTAAAAAAGTTGATCTGCAGCTTGCTGCAACCGAGCTAGGTGAGAAAGTAACAGATAAAATGACGGTTTCAGAACTGATAGAAATCATTAAAAAGACTGAGAAATGCAAATCTGAACCTGAATTTGTGTCTGATCTGATTGAGGCCATAATTGAGGACAGGAAATCTGAATTATAAACAAATGAGAAAAATAAACAGTTAGAACTACAGTTAGAACAAATTAAATTAGAGAGAGCGAAAGCCGAATTAGAGTTATCGCGCTTGAGAACAGCTTCAAAAACTAAAGACAATGTTTCAGAAAATATAATTGAGATTTGCGATTCTTTGGATTCATTAATAAAAAGTGTAAAAACTTTAACCATTAGAATAACAAGTCGCCCTGAAGGATGGGGTCTGTTTTTTGCTTCTTTAGAGAGATCATTTATAACTAAAAATGTACCCGATAAATTTAAAGCGGAAATTCTTTTGAATTTACTTGGCGAGAAAGCTTTAAATGTAATTTCTTACATCAGTGATAATGAATTGAGTAATTATGAAAAAGTTAAGAAAATTGTTCTACGAGAATTCGAACCGACCCCTCAGTTGTGTTTGGATCAGTTTAGGAAAACTATTAGGCAAGCTAATGAAACGCATGTACAATTTGCGTCAAGGTTAACTACTAGTTTTGAATACTATTTAAAACTAAAAGAAGTGTCTGATTTTGAGAAGTTAAAACAATTTGTGTCTAATCGCGTTTCGGAAATACAGGGGAAAACAAATCCGAGTGATTGGCGTTACTGTCCGTCAGAGGATAACCCAGCAGATTTGTTAACTAGAGGTATTTCAGCTGAGAATTTAGCGTCTAATGATAAGTAGTGGATAGGCCCTAAATGGTTGAGTAAGGAGACAGAAGAGTGGCCAGAGCGAAGTATTAAAGAAATTCCAAATGAAGTAGTAGAGAATGAGAAGTTAAAAAGTGTAGTGTTTCTCACAGTTAAGAGTAATTCATGGATCGATAATTTAATTTTAAAATATTCATCCTATACTAAACTTCTTAGAGTAGTAGCGTGGACTCTCAGATTTATTATGAACCTGAAGAAGGTGGAGGTGATAAAAACTAACTACCTCCAGATTAAAGAACTGAATCATGCGCGTGCATTTGTACTAAAATATGTACAAACCATTTCATTTGCGGAAGAAATTGAACTTTTGTCTAAGGGGAAAGGCTTGAGCCCTCAAAATAAGATTCTATCGTTACATCCATACCTGGACGAGGAGAAAATACTCAGAGTTGGAGGCAGGCTCTGTAATTCTGATTTGCCAAATGATGTTAAGAACCCAATTATTCTTCCAAAACATCACATTATTACAGATCTAATAATAATGCATTATCATCAAACGTATATGCATTGTGACAACCAATTACTGTTTGCAATCCTCAGACAGCAGTTTTGGGTTATTAACGTGCGTCAAGTGATAAGAAAGATTTTACGCAGATGTGTCACATGCTTTCGGAGCAAACCCGAGCTGTCAAAGCAGATGATGGGTGACCTCCCAGCTTCCAGAGTTAACCCTGAAAGACGTAGAGCAGGTGCGGATTTTGCGGGACTTTTCCACGTAAAACCAAGAAAGGGACGAGGTGTGAAAACAATGAAGATATACGTTTGCGTATTCGTCTGTTTTGTTACGAAGGCTGTTATTTTAGAATGTGTTGGAGATCTAAGTGCGAATTCATTTATAGCAGCCTTGAAACGTTTCGTATCTAGAAGAGGAAAGCCTCGTGAAATACACAGTGATTGTGGCACAAATTTCGTGGGTGCATATAAGGAGTTAAAAGCTTGGATGTCTTGTGAAGTTATCGATTACTTAGCTAATGAAGGTGTTACTTGAAAATTTAATCCTCCTTCTGCCCCACATTTCGGTGGATTGTGGGAAGCTGCTGTGAAATCGTTTAAACATCATATGAAAAAGGTTATTGGAGCGCAGATTCTTACTTACGAGGAATTTCATACGTATGTTGTACAAATCGAGGCGTGTTTGAATTCTCGTGCATTAGTTCCAGTTTCAGAAGATCCAAATGATTATTCCGTGATAACCCCATCACATTTTTTAATTGGATCCACTTTTCAAGCAATTCCAGAGCCAGATGTGAGCAGTGAAACCTTAGCTCTAAATAACCGATGGAAACGTGTGAGACAAATTTGTCAAGCGTTTTGGAAGAGGTGGTCCCTGGACTACTTAACACAGCTCCAGCAACGAACAAAATGGAAACGACCTGCGAACAGCATCAAGGTAAATGATTTAGTTATCATTAAAGATGACCACTTACCGCCTTACAAGTGGAAACTTGGTCGAGTTATAAGAGTCCATGAAGGACTAGACAAGAAGGTTCATGTCGTGCTAGTAAAAACTGCGTCAGGCGAAATAAAAAAACCTATACACAAACTGTGTGTGATACCGATTAACAGCGGTACAAGAACTGATGAACTGAGTTTACTTTGCATTTCATTTTTATCATTTTTCTGTGTAATAATTAAGATATTTCTTTTATTTTTGCAGTTATTTTTTTGCCATGTGAATTGTGCTTTGTAAGGTAAAATGTTGCCTTTGATGTGCATCAGTATGTGTATGTATAACTAAGTGAAATTTTGATGTCCCTAAGGCCATCGGCCAGGAGAATGTTCAAGCTCCCATTCATTGAATTGTGAATTCATTACTACGAGATGGCGCTGAGCGTCGTTTATTATATTTTTCTTTCAATTTTTGAAAATAGGCAGTGTGTACGCGGTATTTGCTTAAAATAAATCATAAGCGAAACTACAGTATGGCTCCTCACTTTGTCTCCAAGTTTTTGAATTTATTAATTAGTGTTTTAGAGTTAAGATCGGCCAGGAGTTTACTGTTGATATATATATATATATATATATATATATATATATATATATATATATATATATATATATATATATATATATATATATATATATATATATATATATATATACACTTTAAACGGCAAAATCTGTTGAGAAAAAATTTATACATTTTTCATGTAGTGCACTTTTTAAATTCTTTATTCAATTTCCTTTCGTATATAGTAAAGGGGAAAATATCCCATCTCTGAGGATATATATATATGTATATCCTCAGAGAATGGCCATTTTTCCCCTTAGCTATATACGAGAGAAAATCCGCAGTCTCTCCTATGTAGTAAAGGGGAAAGGAATGTCCTTTCTTGTGCCCATTTAGAAATGAATGAAGGGAACTCACAAATTATCGCCAAGAACAACGAAAAACCAAATTTCAAATGTGAGGAAGAGCGTGTGAGGAAGAGCTTGCTGACTAAAGCATGCAATTGATTGGATTGATTATCCAAACAACCATGTATTCGTCCGCCATGTGGGGGTTGTTTATTTTTACTACAATTTTTTAGTTTTATGCATACAAATAAAAAATTGTATCATAGATAAAGTAAAAATAAAAAGTTGATCTCATTTATAAATATATTTTCAACTTAAGTCAGTTTTTAAAATTTCTAAATTCTTTAACTTTTTTAAGTTATTAATGTTTTAAACATATTATCAAAATGCTGAGCCAATTTAAAAACAGTTAAAATATTTTAAAAATAAATTTCAAAACAGCATAAATTTTTATTCTTTTGCATTATAAAAAAAAACTACAAAATGTGAAGGTCTAGTTATAATAGAACTTGAGAAATATGTTTTTAAATTTTTCCATAGTCTTAAATTAGAGCTCGTTTTCAATATGGCGTGGAAGGATTCCCCAGTACAGCAGCCTTCACTATTTCAATTGCCCACTTAAGACTTTTCCAGACTTACGTGAGAACTTCTGATGTCTTGTCGCCCCATCTGGTGTTAGTTCTCAAAGCTTGTAGAGGGGAGTATCAAAAACAATATTATTGGTTGAAATTGCTTGTCAATCAATCCTTCGAAGTTAGCCAGTATGCCAGATTTGGCGCTGTATATCGTGAAAAATTAAAGTACTAACGCCATAAAAAACGCCAAAACGAGAGTTTTAAATTTGCTCCTAACAGATGATTACCTCAAATTACCCTCAGGGTTCCTAGAATAGGGCTGACGGAAAGTCGGTCAGTACAAATGCTCAACGAACTGACACCGGAATTACTTGTTGCTGTCTTATGGAAAATTAGCTGCCAGTGATTCTAAAGAAAATATTATTTATTTATATTTTAGAGTTCGGCTTTTATTATTCGCATCAAAAAATATGAAGACAAATTGCAAATGTTGAGTGATTTTACAGTTACTAATTAAATGGTCAAAAATGATTATCAGAATTCAAATCAAACCTAAAATACTATATGAATGATTAAAATATTTTTTTTTATCTGCCTTGATTCAATTTGATTTAATGAGACTCGATCCCTTGACTTAAGATACTTTTGAATATAAATGCAACAAATAATTAAAAATTTTATTTTGAAAACTTATTCAATATAAAAATATTTAACTTTTTTAAAGTTTTTTTTTAAAACTATCAAACACACGCACACATATATATATATATATATATAAAATCTATATTTATATAATATAATTAGAATATAATATATATATATTCTAATTATATATATACAAAATGAAAATAACGTTACGATTTTCTATCTATATATATATATATATATATATATATATAAAATCGTATCGTAATTTTCATAAAAGTATTGTAACTGTAATTATTTATATAATAATCATTACATCTATTATCTATTTTATATAATTAGAATTACTTAGAAAGAGCGATTCATCTCTTATCTTTCATCTCACAAGTCCCTAACTTTATTCCTCTATATAAATAAAATTAACTAAGTTATAATAAGAAGTACACGTTATTTAAAAAGTTGATATTCTGGTGTAAAATATGTTGTGAAATATACTTTAATTCTGAAGATTTTAAAACTCATTAGTTATTTTATTAGATATTTTCCCCTCGCTTGATAAAAACAAAATTAGATTAGTACTAAATATGCCTTATATAAACACACAGGTAAATTAGATTAAAATAAGTTTAGAGTAAAATTGTGAGAAATATAAATTAGGTTTATATTTGGCAACAAATAATCAAATGCAAATGCAACTTATAGCATACGAGAAAAATATAATTTAATAGTAATACGAGTAAAATATAATACAATTTCATATAAATTTGTGGTTTATTTGTCAACAAATAATCAAATGCAAATACAACTTATAGCATACGAGAAAAATATAATTTAATAGTAATACGAGTAAAATATAATACAATTTTATGAGTATATGGGAAATTTAGTTAATATCTTGAAATATATGTGAGGTAAAATAGTAATTAAAATAAATTTTTTAATAAAGTAAAGAAATGCTTGAGCAATTCATATTTCATGAAGAAAAATCAGAAACTAAATACAGACACACACACACACACACATATATATATATATATATATATATATATATATATATATATATATATATTTGAGAAAAATCTTAAGAGCAGCATTTGCATATTTCCAGCTTTAAATATATTTTGATAAAGAGTAGTACTGAAAAATTTTAAATTACTATGTGCTGGAAATAGTTTGAAATCCTCTAAAAAATTTTTTTATTTCAACTGAGAAAACGATTAAGAAATTAAAACTATATGAATAAAACGCTTTTAAATGAAGTACAGAAATGAAAAACAATAATTTGTATAAAAATACTTTAATATGAAAATATAAATTTGAGGGTGATGGAGAAGAATAATTTATTTACTTATACACCTAAAGATGAGAAAATTACATAGCTAAATTGTCGCTTGATACTTTAAAATGAACACTATAAGGTCATTATCCTCAAAAATTTATGATTTTTGGCTAGTTAAAATGAGAATGAATACACTAAGAATCGGTATAAAAACAATATTTAAAGCTGATGTTATAAATTTGGCTGAAAGCCTGGAGCTCTGGTGTTGGATACCTGGAGTTCTGATATTTTGTTATAGATGAAGAAAATTAAAGAATTTAAAAATGGTATATACACTGAATTTACATGGAATGTGAAACCCTAATCTTTTTAACGACATTTCGAGGAGTGAAATATTTAGAGTATTTTGTAATGTTTATGATTTTATTGAGAAGCATATTCTATTTTAATTTGTTGAGAGGCTAAGCTTTACTCACACACAAACACAAATCATTTGCTTATTCCCAAAATGAAGATTATTTAATTCTTAAATTAAAGGTTCTCTATTTTTCATGAAGTGTGTGAATTCACTTCTTCAGATACGAATGATGATATCGCCATATTTGCACTAAAATTGCGGATTACGTAATAGGTTTTATTGCTTTTAAAATTTGCTTAGAAATATATCAAGAAACAATGTCAAGATGCCTGATCTATGCAAATAGAGAGATAGACTTTCCATTCCTACAAAAATCATTGATAAAAATTATAAGCGAAATATATGGAATTTTCCATAAATTTTGAAAGAAATATTTTATAAAGCAAGAAAGGTTATTCCAAAGTTAATAAATAAACTACCTTATTTTCTTTCTTTTTTTAAGAGATAAGAAATTCGACATTTTTGACTGTTTGAAAATATTTATACAAGTGAAGTACTTAGAGAGAAGAGCAACTGTTGCTTTCTCATAAGGCTCATTTAAAAAGAATCAAATCTCGTAAAATAAAGCAAATGCATATTATATCAAGAATAAATATATATAAATAAAAATAAGTATATTTTATGCTTTTATTTTGATTTGAATATTGATATTAAGTTTTGATCATTTAAGGAATAATAATAACAAACTTGTGTTAAATGTTTTTATGCATCTGTATACTTTTCTGCAAAACAGTCAATCGAATTATATTTCTTTTAAAAATCTCCGAGCAGAGTTTTTTCTCTCTCATTGCTTGATTAAAAGCTCACAACGGATATTTCCGGTGTCAAATTTGAGAAGCATTTCAGGCAGCCGTACTTTTTCCTCACCCATGAGATTCACAGACATACAGTTCCCGGAAGTAATACCCCGAGCATGTAATGAGGGCAGTTGCCAGGGGACAAACAGTCTATGGTAAATCAAATATATATATATATTGCAAGGCAAAGTGAATGAGAAAAGAGCAATCACAGTTGATTCCTAAAGACGTTACACTACTACTGTGGGGTCAAGGCTGGAAAGTATATGCTTAATTAGCCAACTTTTCTCTTTTTTCATGGCTGTAAGTAAATCCCGTATGCAGGCCCTATTTGCTTAGTAGTTGAATTGTATTCCTGTTCACACCCAGTAAATGAAAAGGCAGTTACCCTTTTATTTTCATACTTTTCTAATTTTCGAAAATTATTTGTTCTGTTCTCTGTTCCGAAAATTATAAGTGCTATTATATTGAGTTCAATAGTGGCATTTTATACATTTTGTAAAAAGTATTTTCGCATCTCAGTAATTTCTTTTAAAACTGATTTCGTCATAATTTTTATTTTCGACATGAAATATGTTTTAAGACATGAGCAACACCAATGTTTTATACCACATATTTTGCATTTTTATTATTTGCTGGTATTAAATTTACTTTTCCATAAAACTATTATAGTTAGTATATATAAAGTTTACTAACAAATGTAGCTAAATAAAGATAATAATTTTCTAAACTTTCACTTGCGTATGCTTTAGACCAAAATGTATAAAAGATTATAAAAATAAAATTATTTGATTTAAGTTTCTGAAAGACACAAAATATTTAAATACGTACGTACATATATAAATATAAATTGTAAACACTTTTTCTTTTTGTTAGTAAATTAATATATTCAAAAAGATATAAATTGAACTATAATTTTTTTTTTATTCTATGTAAGAGATGGAATAAAAGCTGATTCATGCTCTAAGGATAAAATGTGAAGAAAATTTTCTTCAAAGATGTGCATTTACTAGTTCAAGAAATGAGGTAAGAATACACGTGAGTATGTGTATTTTTATCATAATGATGTGATAGAATTCACATCACTACAAATATACCCCTTCATCAAAATTTCTCAGCTTTTTTCTCGACAAATTCAACTTTTCGTTTATTATTTAATTTATTAGGAAGATTAGAATTGTTATACTTTACACTTGATTATGAAAATCTTTTTCCGCTGAACAGCAGTTGCTGATAGTTTATTAATCTTTTTTTAACACTAATTTTTTTACGATTTGATTTGGCAGTTATTGAATTAAATTCTTCTACAGCATTGTTTGTGACATCAAACAATAAACTTTGAGCATTTTCTGCTAAAAAGTACTTCTAATTGAAGTACATAACTGATTGGAAAATTTATTTCTTCGATGTCGGTAACTCATTTCTAGGAAGTACATCAAGAAATAGAGCATTCTATTGTCTTGAGCAAAAGAAACTCGGATCTGTCTTCCTATACTATTTACAACTGCTGTAAATAAAATGCACAAGGCAATAATGAAAACTCGTGTAGAAGTCTTTTTACGAGTGTTTCATAACGAGATTTTCGGACAGCACTAGATGGATTGCTTCCCCCGTGGAGCAGCGCACCTCATGTCGCCAATCTAGTCGCACAAGACAACAAAATTTCTTCCCACTTTCGAGGAACCATTTTCTTCCGATCAAGTTTCCTTCTAGCAGAGGTGAGAGATATCCGGCTTTTTGTGTTTGAAAGTCATAAACTTTGAATGTAGTAAGGACGGCAGTGTTGTGCTACGGGCAACCACATGTAAGTCCAAAATCTCCCCAGCCCCTACAATATCTTACAATTATCCAAGCTTTACCCCGGACATCTGGAATTTCATATGCAAATAATAATGGTGACGTTATAATATATAAAATACTGTGCTAAATTTTTTTTCCTGTTGATAATTCACATTTTATTGCTGAGGAAGAAGAGTGCTTTCAGTATATTTGATTTACCAAGGATATTTAAAAATTCAAAATGGATTGGTATAAGTAATTTTTTACATCTATTCTTGTAATTGAGTAGATTAATAAAGGCAATGTAAAATTTAATGATCATCTGAATAATTAATTCGTAGAAAATATTATATATTCCTACAGAGAGAGAGAATTATAAAGGGGAATACAATTTTACAAAAATTTATTATATGTAATGCATGTCAAATTTTTCGCTTTTAGAATACTAAAACTGCATGCAATGGTTCACAACAGTCATTTTTTAAATGCTAGAATATATTTTGAAAGATTTAATTTTGGTGCATTGATGTCATATTTGAATTAATAAAAGTGACATTTAGGATGTTCTATAACACACTTGTTCAAGATTGTATCTCAATTTCCTACACTTTAAAAGTTTCATAATAACTAATAAGAGGGTTATTCTTCCTAAAATTCTGAATTGTGTAAAGCCAATGAACATATTTATTATTGTTCCAAACATCATCGAAACCGATACGTATTCTGATTTAAAAAGGAATGCTTTTACTTACCATGAACACCTTTTACTTCTTTTCTTTGAAGGATCTGTTTCTGAATACATTCTTAATGATTTATGTCTACCTCCTTCTGGTAGTTCAATTACATGAAAATCAAAAATGCATTCAGTTATATAAAGTTCCTTATATTCAATCTTATTATTTAATGTTTCTAAATATACTTCGTAAGCATCTTTAGTAGCCATCATTTTAGGATGAAAAGGCGCACACTTAATTTTGGAATATGCACAATTATATCAATTTTACCATTTATATTATAGCTTTTCTAAATAAATCTGATAAAATATTAAAATATTGTACAGATTTGATTTTATTAATCTCTACAATCTTATAAGATTTTCTATGAGTCATATATTTCTTTATATATTTACCTTTAAAATTTCTACAATCTCATAATCAGGTTTAAATAACTCATTCAGTTTTACTTCTCTTTTAATTTTTTTACTTTTCACAGGTTCAAAATCTTTAGTATCTTTATTAAATTTTAAATTATATGAATCAAATATTTTTTTAATATTTTCTCTTCTCTTTGGATATTTAATAAATATTTTCTTTTTATGATCTAAATAATCAGAAGTATCTAAATCTAATATATCTGTTAACACTTGTTTATAATTTCCAGTTTTTCTAATATATGATATTATAGATTCAATAATATCATTCTTAGATTTACTTTTACTTTTTATTTTTAAATATTTTATAGCATTTTTCAACTTTTGAATACTCAAAGTATTCAAAGCATTTTCAATATGAACAAAAGCCATACTTGTATTGAAATAAAAAAAAAGAAATATATTTCTATTTATTAGAAAGTATTTTTATAAAGGGATTTCAATAATAGAATTTTTTATTTTCTATTTATTAGAAAGTAATTTTATAAAGGCTTTTGAAAAAGATAAAATGTTTTAAAAGATATTAATATTTAAGATTTCATTAGCAGCAATTATATCTGGTAACAATTTTTTGTGTATTTTGCTTTTCTCATGTCTCGCGTGATGCCATAAGGTGTAGTACTTGCCACAAATACAGCGTTCAGATTGAGAATAAATATCTTTGGTACATTGGATACAACGAGTCATTCTTTTCTTAACATGCATATAAAATTCTTCTTTATTTTTTTTATCTTATAATCTCTACAAATAATATCCATTTATTATGGTTTGTTTTTTTAAAATAGAAATTGTAATTCTGATTATAACATTAATTTTAATGATATTAAAAGTATTAATTTTAAAATTATTATTTCATTATTTCTCTTTAAGTAGAAATACTTTATATTAATTATGTTTTGAATCATTTTTAAGTAGCTATTTATAAAATAAGAAATTTCTAATTATTTAAAAATGCTAAAAACTCATTATATTCATTTTTATTTTCTTTAACATTTAAATTATTTTCTATTCCAAAATATTCACAAATCTTTTTCATCAAATACAAATATTTTATAGTTTTTTTGTAATAATTAAAATCTAAATATTTGTAAAACATTTCATCAGCTTGCAATGTAAAATTTAAATTATGTTTTCTTTTTAATTGTTTGAAAAAATTTATCCTACTTACATATCTCTGTTTCAAAAATGATTGAATATTTATATTATAATAATTTTCATCTTCTGAGCTGTCACAAGTAATATCTTCCTTTTGAATATTTTTAAAAACTTTTAAATATTCATTTGGTACAGAAATATTATTTTCTTCATCACTAGAATAATATATTTTTTCAGCTTGAATAAAATCATCCATTTATATATTTTCTAATTTTAAAATATAGATGGCAGCACTATTCACTGAAAGACTTATCAGTTGTGAGAACAAAGTTTTTTAGATAAACACAAAAAAAAGTAAACCTCACAGGTCCCAGTTAGTATAGTGGTTAGAGTAACTGAATAACGTGATTTAGTCCTGAGTTTGAGCCTTGCTCGTTCTTCTAGAAAAAAAAAAAGTTAGAATGAGTTGATGCACTTATGACAGGACTCTTAACCTATAACAAGGAAATAAAAAATACTAGTATAGAGATGTAAAAAGTGTTGTTGGCTGTATGGGCGTCTGGGGTGGCTACAGGCACCTCCCAAAGTAAATGATATAATTTCAAGTTGAAATCCACCACACTGCAAGGGCCGTTTTGCTGTTTTTTTCTAAATTTATTAATTAAATATTACTAATTAAATATATTATTATTTATTTAATATGTTTAATATTTAATTATTTATTTAATATACTTTTTCAAGTAACTAATTTTAAATTATTAATATACTCATTAAATAATTTTTGAATAAATTAAAATATAAATATATATAAATCTTTTTCTTTTCTTATAATTTTTTTAATTAGTAAAGTTTCTCTTAAACTATAAACATAAACATCTAACAAATCACAATTATCTTCAAATTCTTCAAATATATCTTTAAATATGAATCGCTTGAAATAATGTAATTTTAATATTCTTTTTATATGTAATTCCATTATCCTCATATTATCATAACTATCTAATTTAAAATCTGGTCTTCCAAAAAATATAACTATGTGATGATTTCTATGTCTTAAATTATCATATTCTAATTCTATTCTATATGTAAATAGATTGATATTCAATAGTAATACTTTTGTAATATTTTTTTCAAACATATTTATTTAAATATAAAATAGCGTCCTCTTAAAAAATTAATAATAAAAATACATAAAATATTAAATTTTAAAGGGTACAAAACGTTCCCCCTTTTATGAATAAATTATTGATAAATATTAGTATATCATTTTAAGGGGGTGGGTGATTTACTCACCTTGAATTAAATTTTTTTTATCTATCCAACTATTATATTCTTCTGGATAATTTAACCACTTTACAAATGACTTGTTTCCTTTCTTTTTTATTATTTTTTCAATTTTATATACATTATCTTTTTTATCATATTTAACTAATTCCTTCTCATAATAAGTGCCTTTGATTTCTTGGTTGTTTAAATCTCTTATTCTATAAGTAATTGGATCTGTTTTTAACACTTCAGATATTATAAAAATTTCACCTGTAAATGTAGGATGATAAACTCTTGTAAATGTTTCTTTATATTTTGAAATTCTTACTTTATCACTTTTTATAAATTTTGGTTTTTTGATTATCTTTTTAAAATACAAATTATTATATACATTAATTTAATTTTCTTTTTTACTTGACTTCTGTTGGTTTCATTTTAATAGATCTATGATAAGAGTTTTAATAATTGTAAACTAATTTATCTAATACATCTATATATCGTCTTGCATTATTAGCTGCTAAATATTTTCTTATTTTTACATTTAAAGTTCTATTGAATCATTCAACTACTGAGCATTTAATTTCTGTATTATTAGTACCAAACCACTGAATATTATTTTCTGAAAACAATTTTTGTGTTAAAGAAGATAAGAACTCCAAACCATAATCAGATTGAATATTTAATGGTTTTCTTTCTTTGAATATCTTTTTAAAAGCATTTCATACCTCTTCACCTGTTTTTCTTTTAATTGGAACAGCCCATGCATATTTACTAAATATATCTATAACAGTTAATATATAATTGATACCATCATTACATATACTAAAAGGTTACCTTGTACCTTGTATATACATACTACCTTGTATATACATCTTGAGTATAAAGAAAATCAGTAATATCTTTTTGAGTAAATTTCGTTTTTCTTTTTAACTCATTGATACCACAATATCCTTTTAAAGGATCATAAAATACATCTTTTAAAGTGTCATTTGTTTTTTTAAAAAAACACTTTTCATTGAATTACAATTGACACAAATTCCTTTCATCATTGGTTTTCCATTTTTGGATGTACTAGTTATAACATCTTTACTATCTGTATGAGTTTTACATTTTAAGCATTAAATGAGTGATCCTATTCCAAATATCTTTTTTGCTTTAATGATTGGTTTAACAATTCCTCTTTTTAATCTTTCACGAATTGTAGGATTTGGAATTTCATCTAATTCTTTTAACATATTTGTATCACATATTTCATTTCTTATTTTACTATCTTTATTTTTTAAATAACAAATATCATGTCTATATGCAATTTCATTAACTCTGTTAATTGGTTTGCTCCATTCTTTGTATGATAAATCTGGATTTAATCTTGTTTTTCCATGTAATAATTGAGTTCCAGGTCCCGTAAATGAATGTCCAGGTAGATGCATTTCAAATGGTAAATTATTAATAGATTTATTAATAATACATTTTCCATTTTTCCATTTGCAATTCGTTTTATTACACATTTATATAGATATAAAATTATTTATCAACATACTTATAACCATTTAATTGATTTTTCTTTATATAATTTTCTATAGGAAAATATTGTAAATTTTGTATATATTCATCTTCTCTCATATACACTTCTTGTTCAGTCAAACTATTTGATTTCAATAAATCTAATAACTGCTTTTAAAATTTATAGGCTTGTTTGTATTCACTCTTTTTAGCAGAGATATTTAAAGACTTATCAATTATTTCAATGACACCCGCTGTTACACTCAATGCTGATAAGAGAAGAAAAACGAATCCATATAAACCAGACACTGAATAAAAACTTACTAACTGATAACGAAACACTCATTTTATTCATCAATTGATAAGACTTTCGTTAGATAAATACTCTCTTTTCCAAATATTCTTTCATTTATAAAGACTCAAAGTTTCTTCTATATCTCATATTTATATTTACTTAATCCAACATAAAGAAATCAAAACATTTTTGAATTGCTTTCTTGTATAATTTCTTAAATTCTTCATTTGTAAGATTTCCATCAATTTCTCCAATTATCTGACTGATTAGTCAATCATATTATTACTCCAATAATATGATTGACTCAATTATCTGTTGCATTTCTCTTGGTTGTAAACTAAAAAAAAAAAATAATTACAATTTTTCTTATATTAATAGGAGTAGAATAATATGATTGACTCAGATAAATAATGGATGCATTTTTCTTTCTTCCTCTGATAAACAATTCAGCTATATCGCTTTGATCTTTTTCGGTTATACAATCATCAAAAATTACTAGATTTTTCATACATGGATCTAAATCACCTACTTTGATGAATTCTTTGGTATCAGAAGAAAATAATACTTGTTCTTTTTATATTTATTAAACAATTCCAACAATAATTCTTTTCTCTTTATGTTTTTACAATTTACAATATCTTCCCTTTCAATGTCATAAACATTGTAAGCTTTTCTTGCAGTGTAATATATTTTGGTTCATAAATATCTTTAGCACATACAAACAAACTATCAAATTTCAAATAATCATATATTAAATTAACAAGCAAATTAGTTTTTCCTGATTCTGAACTGCCTACAATTAAAAGTTTAAAAGGATGTTTAGGTAATGAAGGATTTTGATTTTCATCTGTAAATTCTTCAGGTTCTGTATAATCTTTTATTTTTATCATTTATTTATTTTTAAAATATCTACTCGGAGTAAAAAATAATCTCCTCGTTGCAAAAAATAATCTACTTGGAGTAGAAAATTATTTACTGATAAATAAATGGATATTGTTGAACGTGAAAGAAATAAAAAATTAAAACAACAGATTAGAAATGAGTTAGAACTAATAAAATTACAATCTGAAAAAATAAAAAATAATGAAGTTAAACTTGAATCCGATTTAGGTATTAAAAAATCATTAAGAGAATATTATAAAGCAGTAATTAAAAATTACAAGACCAGGAAATTTCAAAATAACAAATTCTTGAAAGTATTCAATGTGCTATAAAAGATTTAACAGATAATGTGTCTTTTTCACCTCAACATGAATCATCTAAGCATTTGGAATTAGACTATTCTTCAGATGCTGGAAATTTAATGGATAAAGCTGAAGGAATAATAAGATTGAATTTTAATAAAGATTTAGATTTTGATTTACTTAAAAATGCAGGATTAGAATTGCCTTTCTTAGCTATTAGATAAAACAGATGAAGAGTTAGATGAAATAGTTTGCAACATTTAAACGAGATGATAACAAAAGACTTAAATGAAATTTAACTAAAAACAGAAATTATGTAACTAGTGAGAAGAAGAAACGAAATATACAAGATAAAATAAATAAAGCCGATTCTAACATGAATAAATTAAAAATGTATATAAAAGCATTGAATACTCTTAAAGCAGGAAATGAATATATAGGCAGTGGTATAAACAAATTAGATGAATTAAAAAATAAAATATGCAAAGGCTCTAAGAGTCTAAAAAATTATATAATCAAATATTTATTATTCTAGATAAACTTTTAAAAGAAGGAACATTAACAAATGATAATGTAAAAGAATTTTATAAGAAATTTTTACTCTAAATAAATGTATGTAACAAAAAAAGTTTATTTGAGTGATAAAAAAAAAAAAAAAATTTGAAAATTAAAATCTGGATATGAAAAAGAAGAGGAACTTTCCTTGCAAATAGATAAAAGTAAAACTCCAAATTATGATTTACAACTTACCAATACACAAATCAATCAAATTGCAAAAGGTAAAATAATTACAATTAGTAAAACTCAGTTACAAAAAAATGGAGGATTTTTACCATTCCTGATTACTATTCTGACATCTTTAGGTCTTGGAGCTGCTAGTGGTGCAGCAGGATGGGGTACTAAAAAAATATTACATAAAATTTCAGGATCTGAAATTAAAAAAAAACGCTGTGGAAAGGGGGTTTATCTTCCCTCGGAATATCCAACAAAATAATAGAAGAAAATATAAAAAACGAAAAAGGATTTAGAGGTATACATTTACTATAGATATGCTATCTTAAATATGAGAAAATTTTAAAACGGAATTATTAATTTAGATGTATCTACAGGTAGTGGAACTCACTGGGTTTGTTATTATAATGATCCAATATATGATTTTGTAGAATATTTTGATCCCTTTGGAGAATATGAGTTTGAAAAAATAAAAATAAAAAATGATTTTCTTCCTAAAAATATAGTCAATTATTTAAAATCTTCAGGAAAAGAAATTCGTAATAATTCTAGTTTTTTACAACAACCTACATCTGTAAAATGTGGTTTATATTGTATGAAATATATAACTGAAAGAAATAAAGATAAATCCCCTATTGATATATTATATTCATTTCCTCAAGAACCTAGTATTTCCAGTGAGAAAATTGTTACTTATAAATAAATGAAGTACCTCATTTTTAAATTCTAAAAATGCTAGTAAATCAAGAAATTTTACAATTGAATATTCCAACTCTTTTAATTTTAAGGAAATAGCTCTTCAGTCATTTTCTATGTACATTTCTTGGAATAATATTACTGAAAAAAATAATAAATTTTCATATTTTGATGGTATGAAGTGGATAGATTGCTCTATTCCAAATGGTCATTACAGTATAAAAGGTTTGAATCGTTACATGATTAAATACTTTGGAAATGATCCTCCAATATTATTTGGAATTATAGAAGAAAGACACACAAAGATTTGCAATTAAATTGAAATATCATAATAAAATTGATTTATCGAAAAGTGAATTGTACAAAATTTTAGGATCTGAAGCAAAAATATATGAAGATGCAGAACAAGAAGGTAAATATATAGCAGATATAGCTAATGTAAATGATAATATTTATATTCATTGTGATATAGTAAATTGTGCTTATATAAATCACTTTCAATATGATGTGATTTACTCATTTACAACTACAAACCCTCCTGGAAGTTTATATTCTAAAGAATTCGAAAAGCCTATATTTTTTCCAGTTAAATCTGATTCCATACATAGAATTAGAATGAAAATTACAAATCATCGAGGTGAACTAATTGATTTAAATAGACAAGAAGTACAGTATAGATTTATAGCTAAATAAATGAATAAACACAGATTGTACAGAAAGGGTAAGAAAATAGAAGGAAGAGGTTTCTTTTCTGATTTAATAGAAAAAGCTAAACCTATTATAGAAGAAAAATTTAAAGATTTCATAATAGAAAAATTAAATGAGATTTTATTAAAAAAGAAAAAACATGGTGCAGGATTGAAAAGTTTTTATCCTAAATAAATGAACAAAATTTATGATTTGACCGATACCAGTTATTTTTATAATAACGAAATTGAAAGCTTTGAATATAGAGAAATTAAACATGAGAATAGAGATAAAAACAGTCCATATAAAAATGCTACATATAATTTCTTTATAAATGATACAAATGCTAACATATTATATTCTGAAGGTTATCTGCAACAAGAAATTAAAATTGTAAAAGTTGATGGAAGCAATATAAATAATGAAAATATTAGTTTTGTAAATGGTGGTGGTTTAATTAATTCGAGCAGATTAACAATAGGAAATACTGAAATTGAATCTATTATTAATTATAAAGCAATCATGAATCAAGTTTTAGGTTTGATAAATTTCACACCTGATTATTCAACATCGGAAGCTACTAATATGTTTTTCTATATGGATATTTCTGAATATGCTGACAGAGATAATTTCAAATATAATGGAATTTTGGTTTATGCAACTAAAATTACTGATTTTTATAATAACTTCAAAATGAATGAAAAATATAATGATGGATTTGCAAAAAGATGGAAATTCACTAAAGGTAGTCAAACTGCAAGAATATGGATATCATTAAAATATATATTTGATTTTTTCAGAGAATATAGAAAAATACTTACAGGATTTCAAATCAAAATAGAAATTCAAAGAAATGATAGTAAAAGTATGCTATATACAGATATTCAAAATCCTGATTTCCAAGCAGTTGTTGAAGATATATCTCTCTGGTTACCATATGTTAGATTTAAAAATTCAGCTACTGTAAAATTCAATCAACTAAAATTATCTGAAACTATAATAGAAATAAATTGGGATCATTATAATATTATCAAATCAAATTTATTTAATAAAAATGCTAGTGGATCTTATAATATTCCTGCAACATCTGATGAAGTTTTAAATTTATACGTCATTCCTCAATATGATGAAAGAAATGAAAATATGAACCAAAACAATATGATGTTTGATAACTTGGATATGGCAGAATGCTGGTTAATGATTAATAACATAAAAGTTCCAACAGTAAGTTATTTCATGGATTTTAATAAAAAACATTATAATCAAATATATGCAGCTCTTTTAGAAGCAGGAATGCTACCAAAAATTACTTCATTTTTAAAGAAATATATAAATGCTCTATGAATATGAAATGTGAAGAAATAACTATGATTAAAACATTGAAATCATAATGAGTTTATTACATTAATAAATGACAGCTTATTATCTTTTGTTTGATGATGAAATAAAAGAAGGTCCTCTATATGTAGGATTTAAATTAACAAACGATGGAAATTACGATATAGAAAAAAAGAATTTAAGAAATGTAAATGAACCAAAATTATTAAATGATTCAGCTACAAAATCTTATGTCGATAGAATTCATGAACATTTTAAAAGTGATGTTAGAAATTTATCAGATGCTTCTCTTATTCATTTACAAAATGATAACTATAATGCAAAACATAAAAGAACTTCAAATGTGTCAGATCCAATAGATTTACATGATACTGCTAATATGAATTATGTGAATAAAATCGTAAAATAATTAGAACAGAGAAGTTTAATACATTCAGTTTAGGTAGTTTTGATGTTAAAGATAAAATAATTGGCAATATAAAATATCCCGTAAATGAAAAAAATGCTGTTAATAAACGTTACTTTGAAAATTATGCTTTAGTTTTGAAAGAAAATGCTTTTGATGCTAATAACAAAAAAAAAAAAAAAAAAAAGAATAATTAATATTCCAACTCCTACTGATAAATACGATGTGTGTAATAAATATTATGTAGACAGAAAAACACTCATCAATAATAAAAAGAGTGATAATATATAAATAAGAGATAATGATGGATTATATGTACCTTCTTTAATTAAAAATGGTGTGTATAATTTTGGAAATGTAAGACTTTCAAGCGTTTCAAATCCTGTTATAAATAAAGATGCCGCAACAAAAGAATATGTCGAGTCTCAAAATTTCTATGCTACAATTAAAGAGAGATATGCAACATATCATACAGGAGTTGGAAAAATCAAATTGGAGAAGAATTTATATTTACTAGACCTTTAACAACTGATACCGAATCGGTTTCATGTTTTGCATATGGTAAAAGAAACGATCGTGTTAAATTATCAATTGGTAGTGATGGACAATCAAATAAATTAAAACCTTTCTTGCATATAGAAAAAATAGATTATCTTTACAAAAACACATACAATGGCTTTTATCTTATATTTTCAGAAAACCTTGCATTTCTTATAAAAAACCTTCGTTTAAATATTAAAAAAAAACCACAAATTTTTATAATAAAACGGCTTAAAAAACTCAATTTTTATCAAAAAAAACAGCTAAAAAACAGAAAAATAATGCATTTTTAATGATTATTTTTTTAATGGAAGGTCAAATTTTTTTGTTGAATTTTTGAAAGTGAAAAAAAGTTCTATTTTTCATCAAAAACAGCTTAAAAATACTACAAATACTGCATATTTCAGTGAAAGACGTCATTTTTTAGTAAGAAACACACTTTTTTGTTTAAATTTTAAAAATCAAAAATGCTCTATTTTTGCAAATTTTTATCAAAAAACAGCTATAAAACTTGCAAAATAGGTCTTATTTTGCAAAAAATATTGCATTTTTTGAGTGCCCCCCCCCATATACTCTTATTACATTCATAAGTGTACTCATACCTTTTGAAAAGTTTATGCAAGTGAAGCTTTTCCAGATTTCTGAAGATCGATTCCCTTATAGTTAATAGAAGATACAATCCTACGATGAAACAGTTAAGATGTTTTTGATAATTTAATGGATACAGGAAATTACTGCCATCGAACCAAAAAGAAAAAAATGCTCGATTTTTGTATATCATTCTAACACTTAAAATGTTTTCGTTGAGAATACTTTTTAAAAAATGATGTTAGATAGCATTTTATGTCGAATAAAAGGTTTCGAAAAAGAGCATCTTCGCAAGTGTTCATTGAAAAATAATGGATTTAAACTCTTTTATTATTTCAGTAGGTTTTAATAACTACACGAACGCATGTTTACCGATGTGGTCCGCCTAAACTATTGAAAAGCAGGTGAGCGTTGCAGTGCTTCTGTTTTCGGCCAGCTTGCAGTTAAGTGGAAGCTTGGGAGTTTTCCACCCCAGTCTCGGTGCGCAAATGCCTTCGAAAAACCTCTAGAAGTCGCCGTGGATGTTCATAGGCTTTACAACAGTCCTTACGTATAACATTACATTAACATTTCTTTCATAAATGTTAAGAAAGCATTACATTACAAACATTTTGCATTAAATATTGCATAAGTTAACTAAACTTTAGAAATAACTTTATTATTTTTTGAATTAATACTTCCATTATATAAATTATATACTATGCGGTGTACATCTTGCGAATAGTAGTTAATTTGTATGATGGAATTCACCATTCTTTTGAAACTCAACAAAAATTGCATGCTAGCAAATTTAAACCCCTAACAGTACGGTTATTATTGACTGTTCAGTTTTTTATACAGAAAGAAGGAGTGAATGAGTGAACACTAGGAGAAATGAGTGAATTATGGAGGATTCACTAGGGCCATTAAGCATGTGCTGAAAAATGTATTAAGATAAAATATTGGGAATGCTCAACATCCAATGATCAGCAAGGTAAGATCAAATTAATGTATTACTGATGTTAAACGAAAAAGGTTTTTTTTTTTAAATTTCGTTTTTAGCTAAAATTATAGTAACCGAATAAAGACAAATTTTAAGCCATTTCATTAGAATAACAATAAATTTAAAATCCAAGTATTATATAATTACATGAACAATAAATATATATTCAAACTTAAAAATTAGAAAACCAGAAAAATATGCAATAAAATTAATGAATGCATACTAAAAGATTTTTATCTGTTTATATTTTAAATAAAAAAAATAATTTGAACATTTTAATTCCTGGAAGTAATTACAATCCTTTACAATGTCAAAAATAGAAATAATGCCTTTAAATGTTTAAATTAAAAACAAGATATTTTATATGAATATTTTTCGTAGCGTTCCTCCATTTCAACGTATTCATTCCTCCATTTCAAAAGATTTTTATTGAAAAAGTAAATGAAATTAAAATCATTTTGCGGCGACAGGACTTCTCATTAAAAGATTTTCTAAGATATTATCGAAAACTATAAAATGAAAAGCTAATGCAATAATCACAACTAAACTTTATCCAGGAAAAACAATTCTGGGGGGCTATCTTCAGATGTGAATTAAATCTTCATTGCCTTAAAAATCTTCAAAATCGTTAAAAATTAATTTACAAAAT
Organism: Latrodectus elegans; assembly: GCA_030067965.1. NCBI lineage: Eukaryota > Metazoa > Arthropoda > Arachnida > Araneae > Theridiidae > Latrodectus > Latrodectus elegans. Next base: position 126,811,867 of record CM057813.1, read on the forward strand.
TTCAATAATATAATCCACTACTCACCTTATCCGAAATTAATTACTTTCAAAACTATTTTAAGCTTAAATTTATTCTTATTCTATTTAATTTCACTTGAAAATTTATGGAAATTTATCATAACATCTATTAGTATAATGTGAAATTATAAAAATAAGATCAACAAGTGCAATGATTTCTAAAATAAATCAAATGTAGAGAAAGTTGCTCACACCGTCTATAACGATAAATAAACCATTATAAATATTTTCCATATCCTTAAGTGGTAATTTTTTTTATTTGCAGTTAATAAATAAGTGCATAAGCCGTTGGATGTGTGTGGGGTAACATTTTATAACTTTTTCTATCAGCCAAATGTTTTTTTAGTGAATTCACTGTATCACTTTAAATTCTAATTATAGTTAAAACGTAATTGGTTATAATACACCTGATTCAGACTAATTCATTAACAATAAAATATGTGGCTAACTCTCATTCATTGTTAGAGTTAAAGCATTGACTTGCTCCATGTTTAATTAAACATTTTCCAACAAGATTCCTTAATTACCTCTTGTGATATCCTTCTAACAAACATGAGTCACTAAACTGCCAAAGTGCAATCCATTGATTCATTAGTGTTTCAAGGGAAAATAACTTAATTTTGCTGGCTTTGAAAGTAGTAGAGGCGTACTAAATCGTGAAACTAACTTTGATTAAAACTTTAATTAGACATTGCCTCATTAATGTATCTAAGTTTGGATTACAAGAGTCAGAAAATTACTATTATCATTATTTTCTAAAAAAATTACTATTATTTTCTATTAAATAGTTATAAATAATAATTTTCAGGATAAATAGCTGTTATAAGGAAACCGCAACTTTCTTTTCTTCAGTGTAATCTACTTAAAGCAATAAAATAGATTGATTAAATTTTGATGATGTTTATACTAGCAATCCATGGAATTGGCACAAAAACATTTGGTTTGAAGTTATAAAAAATATAAGGTATTTAGATCAGATGGGGCTCTCTTTGGTATTAAGCAATAAATTTTTAATAAGCTATTGTTTTAAGTTTTATATACATATATTTATTCTATATTTATAAATATTTTGTTAAAATTTGATATTAGAGTTCAAATTGTTAAAATGGAAGCGTAAATTTTTCCAATTAAAAAAGAAATATGTTCTTAAGAATATTTTTGTTGCACCAGCATGCTTTCCTGTACCAAGCGCTGAGTTGGACTCTACCAATTAGATAGAAGCATACATGTTGAGTCTTCGAGATTTTAAAGCAAGGATAAAACAGAAGATCCCCAATACTTGGCCTGTCATAATGAGAGGTATCATTTTACCTGGAGGACATTGTAATCGTGCCCATGTTTAACGTGCCCTAGCCGGCATTAGCAAACTTGATAAATCTTCGGTCGGTCGGAATTTGAACTCACTACCTTCCGAGTTACGACACCTTAGCCAAGCCGGCCACCAACGGTCTTTCATATGATTGTTTCAACTCTAATCAATAAACTTCTTTTTAAAATTAAAAATGTAATATATAAATGTCTCTCCTATTTGCAGCCAAGCATAAGCACGGTTGAAAATGTTTTTCATAACCTTTAAAAGACGATGAACTCCGTATTTATAAATGGCTCTGAAAGAAATAGTTATAAGTATTACAGAAGCTAAAGTCAGCTGGAAAAAGATATTAAAATAACTTCTTTAATGAATGATTCAATAAGAGTTTTTAAATTCTACATTTTTATTCATTACCATTTTTATAATTACCTGATTTTTCTTTCCATATAATAATTATAAAGCTTCTGTGATTATTTTATCGTTACAAAACTACAAAGTTATGTTTCTAACCAGTATTTCATTTCTATAAAAAATAATATTTATAATTTTTAAGCTATAAATTTTGTAGGAAAATTGAATTATATGAATTGATTTGTTAATAAATGATCATATTCGCATTTCTTAACTGAAACTAAAAGAAGTTTTCTTTGAATTCTAGATTATGAATTGACTCAATCAAAAATCAATTCTCCTCCAAGGATTCCAACAAACAATTTAATGAATAAGTATGTTCTCCCAGCGGTTGAAACTTTAAACCCCCTCTCAGTCATTAAAAATTCTCGAAAGCACTTGCTGGAATTTCGTTGGACTGGTGAATTCCGTTGTTTTTGGGTATTCTCTTCTCTCTATATTGTAATTAATTTTAATAAAAGCTCTGAGAATTTTTCCTTCCTCTAAATTGCGCAGAAATGAATAAGTATTCAAATTACAAGATGCCATTCTTTTTATAATTCAAAGTGGAGGGAATTTAATCGATGAAAAAATGTGTGCAGCACAAGTAGGAAAAATTTCTTCAATTACATTTTTATAACTTTATCACTGTTTGTTAAATTATACATTCTAAAAGAACGAATCGGTATTTAACAGTTCAATATAATACTCAAAGTTTTAATTAAAAGAACTTGTATGTATATGATTAAAAAATTGTGCAATATTTTAACTTTTTATAGAGTTTGAAATATTGTTATAGGATTTTTGCTTAAAACCTATCAAATTTTATTTAATGCTTTTGTTTTGCACTTGCTAATGTTGTATCAGTATATGCCAAGCTTGAAGTTAACTTTTATGCATTCTTTGGAAAAATCCTTATTATGATCATCAGTTGAGTAAATCAGAAAATACGTTTATTTAGATATAATGTTATATCACATCAAATGTCCAAAAAATTGTCTTACTCACAATTTGAAGATAATCACATACAAATTCAAGCTAAATTACATCAGTATAATATCGTATATGATAAATGTTGAAGGTCTTACATTTTAAGTTAAGCAAAGAAAGGTTTTAAAGTTCTGTATATTTTGAAGTAAAAAATTAAAATCAAATTACTTCCAAAACATTTTGTCAAAATAAATATTTAACTTTTGTGATTTATTTTCCGCGAAGCAATCCCCCAAAAGTATTGAAAATAATATCTTTTGTTGCATGTACTGATGCATTAAAATATACCTTTAAATATTCTTATTTCATTTTTTTCAGATATGTAAAAAGAAAATGCCTCGTGAATACTGAATTTGAAAAAGACCACCAGTAAAGCAAAATACAACGATTATAATAAAATATTTGTTCAGGTATTACTTCAGTGTTATAAAGGCTGCTTTTGGGATTTAGGGTGTAAACTTTTAGCCAGAAATCTTTTAAGCGCGAATGTCTTAGCAACGTGCTATTTCTATACTTTCCAGTATCGTCAATTTCAAACAAAATGCAATTCAATTAAATTGATTTTAATTTAAACACTCATGCGGAAAATCATGTTTGAAGTGAAAATGTTTGTGTAAGCATCTGAAGCATCAAATGCTAAAAGCGCGATTTCCAAATGTTGATTTAAATTAAATTTCTGTATCAAAAGACTTTTTTGATTGCTGCAAAAGCAATAACATAGTGGTCTCAATATCCAAGTTTCTTTTGAGAGCATTGAATTTATACCAATCATGCTGCCAAATAAATGTCGGTGTCTGAAAAGACTTTTAAAGTTGCTTTTTATCGAATTGGGAAGGAAAGGTTTTATTATGCTTAATTCTATGAATTTTTCAATGACTTCAAAGGACGGTGTTCATTCTCAGTTGAGAAATCTTTCTGCCAACCTAACTATTGACATCATAAACTTCCTTTCCTTCATAGTAATAATGCAAATGAAGAAAATACCAGAAATTGAATTTTACGAAGTACCTCTATCATAAATCTGCTACAGATACAAAATTTTATTTGACTGTGTTTTGTAATTGCTTAGTTAACTTTAAATAAATTAACCTTATCTTTAAGATTATTCTATTAGAAATCTAATTTCCTAAATATTCTTGTGTTTTTTCCATGAATTTCTATTTGCAATTTCAACTCTTCTTACAATCCTGAATTGAAGCTGATATTAGCTTTTATGAAATGAAGTTTTAAAGAAGTTACTGCTAAAAATGTATAAAGGGGATTATGAAAACTATTTCTGTGTCTATTTCCTGGCCACAGGAGCATTTTGTGATTGGTAAGAAATGATAAAAATGACAGTATTTCAATTAAAAGTTTTCAAAAATTCCAAAGGAACAGATATTTTAAGAATACTTTGAACATCAATTCGTCAAGCTTATTTTTATTTTGTCTTTATTTATTTTGTCATTATACTTTCAAATTATTTTGTTTTTTTTTTTTTTCTTTTCGCTCAGCTGTAAAAATATCGATATTTTAATTCGTATCGCATGAAATAGGGAAGTTAGTGCATAGTTTCATATTTGGTTCTCACTTGAAAGCTTTGCACATAAAGGGCTGAATGCATGAAACTACAACTGTGTGACCTTAAGCTAAATCTATATTCATCAAAACTCAAACACATAAAATTCTTTATACTTGTATGAGTAAAATTTTTAAATAATTTATGCATTTTTTAATCATGTATAGTTAAATTTTTTTAATTACATTTAAGAATAGAATTAATTTTAGTAAAGAGAAAAAAAGAAATGAAATATTTCCAAATAAATATTTTAATCCCATGTAATAGCAATATATTTAACATAATTACCAACAGCTGTGATTTTGCTGTAAATATGATGACAAAGTTATGCTAAATCTTTCTTTTCATATCGCATGAGTTTCTAAGACTTTGTTCAACTATTTTCAATCTTTGATTTGTATTTCTGGGCACTCACTCTTTGGACTCTTTGACTATCCGTATTCAATATCATCTTCTCTTTTTTAATCATTTTCTCTGTCGTTAGAAATTTCTGGATTTCTTTCCTTTATCATTACAGCGAGCAACTTTTCCTTATTTTCTACTTAACTATATATATATAATATATATATATATATATATATATATATATATATATATATATATATATATATATATATATATATATATATATATATATATAATTTATGATGGATTGCTATCTGGCTAGCTGGAGAGAGTTGGCTACATTGAAATACTTTTTGGAGATATGGGTTTTACGGAGATTGTTACAATATTCCCATACAGAGAGTTAATATATTCATGAAAACGAATCAACATCAAATCTCCAGAACATCATTTCTAAAAATGTTTTTACATTACGTTATCTGTTCCAAATCGCTGTAAATCAAAAGCAGTAGTTTCTAGAGTGAAAGTTTCCACGTTTAATTCTAGCAACAATTTAGTCATGCGAAAGGACGGCTTTTTCTTTATCGATGTCACGTTTTTAAGGGTGTTTGAGGGTTTTCGAAATGTTCTCCATATGACAATTCTTTGAAAAGATTTCAATAATTAATTAAATATAGATTTTAAGAAGAATACCAATAATTTTTTTGGAGAATTAATTGTCTATAAAATGTGAAGAACACATATATATATATATTGTATTTTTGTGCAATACTTTTTAATTGAGAGAGATTTCAAGAAATTATTAACTTTAAGAAAGCTATATATATATATATATATTTTTTTTTTCTCCGATAAAATTTAGAAGATATTAAATAATGTAAAATTCATCCAAAGAAAAATAAAGTGCTGTAATCGCGTCCGTTAATTAAAAGTGTAATGAAATTGTATTTTCTTTTTTCAATTTATTTAGAAATAAATTTTGTTTATAGGTTATAACCATTTAATAACAAGAATTTACGGATGTTTTTTTTAAAAACTCTAACCTCTTCGTATGTATTATATATCATAAAATATATCTTAATAATGTATACTAATTATATACATTATTACTAAATAAAATACTAATTATAAAACAAAGTAACGTTAAACACGCGATATATATATATATATATATATATATATATATATATATATATATATATATATATATATATATATATATATATATTCTTGCAAAACAAGTGAAACGAATCACATAATTCCTATCTTCTAAGTTTCGTTCTTTTTCTGACGTCAATGCCGCCGCTGATTATTGCTAAATCAAAATTATCTCCCTCAGTTATATATATATATATATATATATATGAATTCTCATTCTTATCTCCTGTTCTGCCACTGTACAAGATAATGTGGTAAAATGAGTTTTCATATTACGTCTAATTTAAATTTGTTAATTAAATTAAAATAAATTTTGTTACTGAATTTGTAATTTATCATTTCTAAATATATATTTTAACTATGTTCTCATATATACCTTTTAGTGCCATCATATACACTCATAAATATTTATTTTCAATGTATATATTTTTGAATATTTTAATAAAAAATATCAAAATATCATGAATGCTATGTTAACGATAGGTGTTAAAATATTAAAAAGTATCTAAAAATTATACTATTATTGTATTATTTATTTATGTTGATATTAAAATTAATTAATGACTTCAAAAAAGTATTCAATGATTTAATCATCTACTAAGCCAAAATATCTGATAAATAAAGTCACCACTTTTGTTCCCTTATTCTTGATAAAAAATTATTTGTTCTTAATCGCTTAAAACGTGTGAGGAGTATTCTCACTGCTATTTCTGTTCATGTTAAACAGAATGCGTACACAATTACTAAATTGAATTAATAACTTTTCAAGTTGAGTTAAGCATAACTTAGTCTATTTACATCTCTGGATTGTATTGTCAGAAAACTTTTTATTTAATAAAAATATTTAAAACTATTTGAATATTGTAAATGAAATATATTTTATCAAAAAATATTTATATTTATTTTAATAGACGAAATTTAGTATAAAGTCAGTATCATTTTTAATATATAATTCATTCTCTTGAAATAAAAATAAAAAAGCATTTTTAATTATTACTGAGAAATGTAAAATACAAAGTAAACTGAATAGTGGCAGGGGTATATCGAGATGTATTGTCCCCTTATACCCAAGGAACCGGCCAGAAACAGCGACTTCTTTGCCGCCGAGGCGTTGCCCCCATTGCACGACAGGGGGTGGGACACCATCGCACCCTGACACATGCCATAGGGACCCGTTTATAGGGTAGGCACCATTCATACCTCATTCATACACAAGAAAAGGATAAAGACAGGATAAAGAGAAAGTACATCCATTCCTGAACCGGGATTCGAACTTAGGACCTCCCTATCCTTAGTCAGGTACGCTGACCATTAGACAAGTTGGCCGGCAGTCAATTGAATAATAATCTTACAATAAATAACAATGGTTTACTCTTTTAGTACATGTGACGACCTCTTGTTAAACATATCTGGCATTATATTACTTTATGAAGCTAATGTTATTTTCCATTAATTTTTTACTTAAACCCATAATAAACTCCTGATTCTCGGAGCTAGATAAACAGAATGACTTTACGCAAGAACAGGCTAAATTTCTTATTAATTGCTGCTTCCTTGTAGTAATTCATTTTTATAGCACGACACAATATTAATTTTAAGACAAATCATCAACTATGCTTCTTTTAATTTTTGGAAAAAGGTACCCAGGAACTGAACAATTGATTTCATTATTGTTTTCAGTAGAAAGAGAGTTTATATCTATCTATCTTTTAACTATTTCTTCCATATTGGTACCAGTTCAAAAAATATTGTGAGAACGCGATAAAGAAATTTCTCTCCAACAAATTAAAAATATTTTGATGTATACTGGTGTTATAATAGTAAAAACGCACATTTTTCGAAACATTGGCTCTATTATTTATAAATTTTAAATAATTCATTAGTACAAATAAAAATAAGAAATGGTAATTTTTGAATATTGTTTTTTTTTTTTTTTGACTTAGCTAAAATACAGAATTTAAAATATGCATGATAATTACATGATTCTTTCCCTTTCTTTAAAATTATTGATTTCCAAATGCATTGTTTAACTGCTTGTCTTTGCACGTATTAAGCATCTTATAGTGCATGTGTGTGCGTGTAGGAATCAAAACCGAATAATTTAATATATTTAACTTACTGAATTTAATTAATAGTGACAAATAGAAAAGCTATTTACTTATAAAGTTAAATGTGAAATTAACAAAATTCAGAAAATAACAATTAGACATCTTATATAATCGTCTTATATCAACGACTTCATCTTTTTGTTTCCAAACTCCTTCTCTCTCTCTCTCTCTCTCGGCGAGGTCCCGCTTCGCCAAAGCTTAGCGCTGTTACATCATGTTCCATCCGACTTCTTATTGGTGGAAAAAATAGTATAAAATGCCTGTTCTGGATATAGCTCTCCTCTACACCGTTTCTGATCACACTCGGGCATCCTGATGGCTTTGGACCTCCAAAGCTTTCACAAAGAAAGCAATATATATATACACTACTGGCCATTAAAATTGCTACACCAAGAAGGCGACATGCTACAGACATGAAATTTATACGAAAGGAAGAAGGTGCTGTGATATGAAAATGATTAGCTTTTAAGCGCATTCAGACAAAGCAGGCGCCAGTAGCGACACCTACATTGTGTTTAAATGAGGAAATTGTTCAGCCGGTTCCTCATACACAAATTGCATTTGAACGTTGTTGCCTGGTGAAAAGTTGTTGTGATGCCTCGTGTAAGAAGGAGAAATGCGTACCAGCACGTTTCTGACTTTGATAAAGGTCGAATTGTAGCGTACCGGGATTGCGGTTTATCTTATCGCAGTATTGCTGCTCGCGTCGGTCGAGATCCAAAGACTGTTAGCAGTATATGGAATCGATGGGTTCAGGACGGTAATACGAAACGCCATGCGGGATCTCAACGGTCACACATCACTAGCAGCCGAGAAGACAGGCATATTATCCGCATAGCCGTAATGGATCGTGCAACCACGTCACGAGCCGTGAATCAAGAAACGGGGTCGTTTGGAAGACAACAAGTGTCTGCACGAACAGTTCGACGACGTTTGCAGCAGCATGGACTCTCAGCTCGGAGACCATGGCTGCGGCTTCACTTGACGCTGCGTCATAGACAAGAACGCCTTCAATGATGTGATCAACGACGAACCTGGGCGCACGAATGGCGAGACGTCATCTTTTCAGATGAATCCAGGTTCTGTGTACAGCATCATGATGGTCGCATCCGTGTTTGGCGGCATCGCGGTGAACGCACACTGGCAGCGTGCATTCGTCATCGTCATACTGGCCCATCAACTGGCGTGATGGTATGGGGTGCCATTGGATACACGTCTCGGTCACCTCTTGATCGCATTGACGGTGCTTTGAACAGTGCATGTTACATTTCTGGTGTGTTACGACCCGTGGCTCTACCCTTTATTCGAGCCCTGCGAAACACTATGTTTCAGCAGGATAATGCCCGATTGCATGTTGCCGGTATTGTACGGACCTTAATTGATACGGAACATGTTCGGCTGTTGCCCTGGCCAGCACGTTCTCTAGATCTATCAACAATAGAAAATGTCTCATCAATGGTTGCCGAGCGACTGGCTCGTTACCAAACGCCAGTCACTAGGGTTGATGAACTGTGGCATCGTGTTGAAGCTGCATGGGCACCTGTACCTGAACATGCAATCCAATCTCTGTTTGATTCAATGCCCAGGCGTATAACTTCTGTTATTACTGCCAGAGGTGGTAGTTCTGGGTACAGATTTCTCAGGATCTATCAAACCAAATGTTTTGAAAATTTTATCACTTGTTATTTCGAATACAATATATTTGTCCAATAAATATCATTTTGTTATCTGCATTTCTTCCTGGTGTAGCAATTTTAATGGCCAGTAGTTTGTATATATATATACATTTATATATATATATATATATATATATATATATATATATATATATATATATATATATAGAAAAAATTAAGAAAAGAATAAAATTATTCACAGGCGCCGTCTTTATTAGACTTTTGTTGCCATTCGTCTTCAGTATTGGCAAGTTTCATCTTTCTTTTGCGTCATCTTGATTTTTAAAAACCTTCTAAAAAAGGAAAAGAAACAACTAAAATGTTTTTAAAAAAATTTGGTAAGAGCATCTGTTTATCATAAGTCTGTTTTACAGAAAGGGTGTTAAACTGAGACTAAACTCGTCGTTGTCCATTTAGTTCCAGGGCTCATATTTTCAGCGACAGTTGATGTGTTATTCGGCCCTTCATGATTTCCGACTTTCCCAACTTCATAGCGATCTTGTTCGTTAACTGAAATTATTTCATACGGGCCGAAAAATTTTGGATGTAGCTTTAATCCTGTACCGAACTGGGTTCTTTGTATTGCAACTAAATCTCCGGCTTTATATGTTCGAGGTGACTTCCGTTGGCGTTGATTTTGTTGTTGATGATTGAATTGGCGTTGGTTTTGTTGTTGTAGCTCCAGGATATTCTTTTTAGCTTCTTCTCGAAGTTCCTCTTTGGTTTTTATCGTGCTTGCTTGGTACTCTTCTTCGAGTAGTTTCTTTATTCGATAATCCTCTTTATTTTTCATTTTCACTGCAATCATGAGTTCGAAGGGAGAATATTTTGTACTGGTTGTTGTAACACTGTTCAGAATTTGTTGGACATCTGGGACATATTTAAACAATTTTGTGGGATCATCTCCAGAAAGCTTGGCAAGTATAGGAATAATGATTCCATGGATGCGTTTTCTTGTCCAATACCTCGTGTAAGACCAGTAGTTATAGTTACATGCTCAATACCTTGCTCGGAACAATAATCGGCAAAATCTTTAGAAGTAAATGCTGTCAGAATTTATTCTAGATGAATTCCCAAAAATTGCTTGAAGAGTTTTCAATTTTTCTATTGCATCATTTGCTGTTGTTGATTTTACGGGATAAAACCATGTAAACTTTGTGAATGCATCAACTACAGAAAATATGTATACTTTTTATTTAAAGAGGGAAATGTACCAAGAAAGTCTATGCGAAAAGTGGCTCAAGGAGCGTTACCTTTAGGTATTGGGTGAAGATAACCTCCTCGTTTCTTATTATATAAAATACAGTGTACACAATAGCTATTATATTTTAATTTTAGGTCGCAGATTAGAAATAGAAAAATCACGTTTTAAAATTGACTGCGTTTGTGCAGGAGAAAAGTGTCCATTGTTGTGAGCGTGTTTAATAATATAATTTTCCATAGCTTGGGGAACAACTAAAAGCTCGTTGCCTTTTTCATATTTGTATTGGATGTTATTTTTGATAATGTAGTCACATTCGTATTATTTCTTTGGCATAAAGCTTTAAGTTTTTGAACGTGTCTGAATTTGTAGATTGGGCTCGTTCAATTTTTAATGTCATTTCTGTTTGAGGTGTAGTGAATGATATATACTGTGTTAGGACTGAGGGCATCAACATGAGGCATTTGCTTACCAGATCTTTGAATTATTTTGTAATTAAAATCTTCAAGGATCATTGCCCATTTGGCAAATTTTGGAGTTAAATCTTTCTTTTCTATAGTCTGTTTAAACGCAGCACAATCTGTACCAATTTTAAATTTATTACTTAGTAAGTAAACACGAAATTTTTTCGCAGCTTCTATAATCGCAAGGACTTCTAGTCCTTAACAGGAATATTTGGATTGTTGAGGAGAAGTTTTTCAGCTCATATAATAAATAGGGTGAAATTTTTCATCACTTCCTTTTTGAAGTAGTACAGCTCCGAAACCTTGTGAGCTGGTGTCGGTATGCATTTCTAACTGTGAACCTGGTCGATAGATGTGTAAGACTGGTTTTAGAGACAGAATGTTTTTCAATTCGTGGTATGCTTTATTTGTTCGGTATCAAATTTAAATTCTTGATTGTTGAGAAGGAGGTCACTTAAGGGTTTAGCAATGCGTGAATAATTAGGAATGAATTTTCAAAAATATCCAGTTAATATTAAGAAACTCTGAATCTGTTTTAAATTAGTAGGTTTAGGAAAATTTTGAACGGCAAGGGATTTAAATGGAGAAGGTTGAATAGTTCCATTCTGAATAACATAGCCAAGAAATTCAATTTTGCGTTGAAGGAAACTACATTTATGAAAATCAAACTCCAAGCCATACTCTGAAGTAACTTTAAGAACTCGATCTAATTTTTTAATACCTTCGGCTTCATCTTGAGATGGTATTATAACATCATCTAGAGGTATACTATTATTGTGCCATCTCTCTCTCTTTCAATAATTCATGAAATACACTATTAATAAATCTTTGGAAAACGGAAGGACTATTACACAATCCAAAAGCATTTTGAGAAATTCAAACTGCCCGTCATGCGTAACAAAAGCAGTGTATTTGCTACTAACAGGATCTACGGGAACATAAAAAAAACCATTTTTTAAATGTAATGTTGTAAAAACTTGAGATTGTTCTAAGCGATCAAGTACATCTTCAATAAGACGCAGGGGGAATCTATGCCAAATTATTTTTTTGTTTAATTGTCTATAATCGATGCAAAAACTATGTTTAACGTTTTTCTTTTTGCAATGAACCACTGAAGCGGCATGATCGGAAGTACTTTCTTTGATAATACCATCTTTTAACCATTGTTCTGTTTGTTCATGGATGACTTCTTGTTTTGCATAAAGTAATCGGTGTGGATGTTGATTTACCGGTATTGAATCACAAAAAATTAGATTCATTGAAACTAATTTGGTAATAATTTCTAAATCTGTAGTCTTAGGTTTATTTAGCTTATAGTTGTTAATTATTTTCTTAATTTGTTCTCGATAAGTTGAGTTTTTAATATGTGAAATTTCGAATGTGTCCATCTTATCGAAAACATTAATTATATTAACAAGGAAATTTTGAAAGATTATTGTTAATTAAATGTATATCATTTTTACCTATGTGAAATTCATCTTGGTTGATGCAATCTGTTCCAATAATTGCATTCACAGAAATACAATCATCTGGAATTACGTGAATTTTTATAAAGAATGAGGAATTCTCTATTTAAATTAAATCTGTAAAATATCCCATTGATTTAATTTTAAAATTTCCTATTCAAGTAAAAACAAGAGGGAAGAATTAAGAAGAGGGGAACCAATGTGTTTATATATTGAATATTTTATCATAGAAGCTTCACTACCCGTATCTAATAGTGCATTTATTTTGATATTGCATAAAGTAATTGGAATGTGCATTGGTTTTATTTGAGATGATGCATCATAATCTGTCTGAATATGCTGGACAGAATTGTTGGGTACTTTTGTGGTAGTTAACTGAGTATTAGGATAGTCCATGGCCTTATGACCAAAATCATTACATTGGAAACATTTAAATCCTTTCTGCTTTTGTAAACACTGTGAAGACTTATGACCTTTTTTGCCACAATTAAAACAAATTATTGGAGATACATTCGACATATCTTGATTATTATGAGTAACTTTAATATTGCCTTTATTTAAATCACGATTGCTGTGATTCTAATTTTTTCGATCATAAAATTCAGTGGAAACATCGGAAAATATCTGTTTTTTAAGAATGTAAATTTTTTCATAAATTTTTAATTTTTCTTTGAAATTAGAAATATTTTTAGTACCATATAACAAAATTTTGTTTCTTGAGTTATCAGGTATACCATTTATTATGTATTCAATTAAAGATGCTTCATCTATTGTACCTCGAGAAGCAATTTCGCGCATGCATACAAAATATTCAAAAAGAGTTCCATCTTTTATTAAAGTACCTTCTTGAAGCATTTTGTGAATTTGTTTACTGTTAACTTCCGATTTAAATTCTAACAATAGATTTTCTTTTAAAATTTTCCATGTAAACAAACCATATATACTGTGAAAATGTTTTTGCAGTACCAGCTAAAAAATTTTTTGCAAAAAATACATTTTGTTGATCACTTGTAATATTAAATAACAAAAGTTATCTTCTAAATCTTGTATATACTGTTCGACTGGATTATTGTGTGTACCATTAAGGGAGCGTAAAGTGTCAGTTGGATCTTTCATAGAAAAGGATCCGCCAAAACTAGTGTTGTGTGAAAGGAAGTTAGTATTTTCACCTGACGTGGGGAAGAAAAAGGATTAGCAGACTGTCTTTGTGAGTCATCTTCGGCACCGAATCGAGAAAAAGTATTGTCTATGATTGCTGTCTGGGCGTTGTTTACTGTTTTGTTTTCAAAACCACTGACACTGCGATTCTGGGAAGAGGAATTCTTAATTAAGCTCGCTGGATTTCTAAGTGTATTATTAAAAGTTTCTACTAGTTCTGTTTCACTTTTGGAATTGGATTCAGCATTTCGAAAGAATTCGAAATTTCTTAAATGTTCAAAAATCAAATCACATTTATCTTTAGCATTAGATGTAAATTCAATATGAAGTACATTACACATAGAAATAAAATCGTTATCACTGAATAGAGTTAATGCTTTTATTTAGGCTTCTTTAATAAGATAGTCAGAATCAAAGCCAATAAAATTTCGTAAATCAGTTCTATTTCTTCACCCTCTTCATCTGTACCAAATATTAATTTATGTAGGTTTGTGTTACTGTTTGATATATATATATATATATAATATATATATATATATATATATATATATATCTATATATATATATATATATATATATATATATATATATATTACACACATATTTTTTAATTTTTTAAATTCTTTGACCATCATTTCACAATAGTTCTGATAGATATTAAGTGAAATACTGATGGACAAATTTTTCAATTTAGTCCTTTTAAAATAAATTTTATTTTTTAACATTCTTTTTTACATTTTAGAAGAAAAAATTTTTTAATTGAAAATTATCTCTCCTATAAAATACCAATAATTACTATTTTTAAAAATCGAACGTATTTACAGATTTAAATATACTTTTTATTTTTCGTCTCATGAAAAGCAAAGTTGCAGTACTCCTTACAGAAAGTGTGGCGTGATTTCACGCACCTAAACCGTTGTACAGTAGCCATGGAAGCTAAGAATGACACTTGTGTGCACTAGACGAACCGGAGGATCCCACCAGATTTCCATTTAAATCACGCCTTAACTACACCTTCGCCATTATAAAATCTGGATCCTTTCATTTTAAAACCAATTTTAATTTGATCTTAGCACATGACAAGGAATACATCTTGACCGAACTTATAGTTTGATATCTTAAACTTAGTCTAAAAAGTATAAGATTTTGGTAAAAAAATTTTTAGGGACAAGTGAAGTTAATTTTTTTAGTATTTGCAAAAGATTGTATTTGTTATCACATAAGAAATCTCCCGACACCATCACATAGCCTTCCTCCATTTGCTTTCTGAAGAAATTTCTACTTGGCACTTTTAAATATCTCAGAAATAAATATTACTGTTCAAAACAGGCAATTTTTTTTTAGGAAAATTAATATTTTTGCCAGTAGCATGCCCGAGTCCTCAACGCTTTTTCTCATTTGCTCCATTTTTTTATAATATTTTATCCGTCTGGGTTTTCATTTCTATTTTTGGAAAGCAACAATTGAAGTTAAAGTGCGTCAGACAACTAATGTGACATGCCTTTATTTCTTTGCTCAGTTATTTTAGCGGTGAGCAAGTTCTGGTGGTTCGACGGAAAAACTGTCACAATAAACCCGAGAGTATATATTATTTTTTTTACAGATATTTTATGTTTTTATAAAAATTCTTTTTCATTAAAAATATTTTGAATAGTATTTTAATTATAAATAAATACCACGTTTATAATTACTTTTAAGAATTTAATTTAGAACTATTTTTATTAAATATTATCGTTTGCACTTTTTTGTGATGCAAATTTATAGTTTATGTCTGAATTTGAAAAAAAAGCTGAAATGGGGGGAAAAAAATGAATGAAAACAGAAGTGTTTTTACACTGATGCAAATCGGGATTCCAAGCAATTTTGGCTGTGTGCACACGATTTTTTGTTTTTGCATTTAATAAATTATTTGAAAAATGCAACTTATTTCCATGGTTTTTGATTTTTAAAATGATTTACTTCCTGCAATTTATAATTAAAATGAAATATTTCAAGGGGTATTTTATAATTTTGCAGCGCACTCTATTCATTTAGTCATGAAAAATCTTTGGATATAAAAGTTTATAACATCATATATCAACCAATATTTTATAAAATAAAACTAAAATATAATCTTTTGATGATTAAAAGGTCCAATATTATTAAATTTATATATTTTTATTATAAATTCTTTATTATTGCATCTGATATCAAGGTTGTGTTTTTAATTATTCCTCCCACAATGATAGGATTTCTGCGTAGGATGGAATCTCAATTTTCATTTTTTTCATTAGAAACTTTTTCATTTTACCTTGGATTTTACGTTTTATTTTAAATGAAGATGTCAATTTTGAATGGGTTAAATGCGCAAAATACGTAAACTTGTATTTGAATATTATTTTTTGCATTAATTTACTGAATCTTTAAGAAAAACGTATACTTATAAATAAAGATTTTTTTAAAAAAATATACGTTTCGGTATAAATATACGCAGAAAAGGAAATAAAAATGAAAATCATTTTCAGTCGCGAAACTACAAATTAAATGTTACACAATAAGAATATCAATTTTATGGGATAGTATATGCTTCAAATATATCGAATTTTTACGCCTAACTTCCATTGCAAAAATTTTAAAATTCTTCAAGAAATATTAAACATTAACAACATTTCATTTTTTCTTTAATTATTTTAATTAATAACTTGAAATAATACTTTATGTTTTTAGAATTCTAAGTGTGTAAGGAAATTTCTTATTTTAGTGATATTAAATAGGATTTTATGCTATATTATGTTTAATAAAACTTGTGAATAAAATAAAACAACTGATAATGTTTAAATCATATTTTTTCATCTGTTATCTTCATTATTTTAAAAACTCATTTAGATTGTTAAACTAATTTTTAGTATAAACTAAGTTATAGCGAAACATTTTTAATTAACGCGTAAAATATTACATACATATATCATACTGCTTCCTCATATACGTTAGTAAGATGTAAAATTGAGCTTCACAAAATCTGGTACTTCAATCCCAGGGCTAGGGAAAGAGATGGGCTGGCTGAAATGCTCCCCATAACTGACACCGGAAATAGACTGCTAAATTAAGCTGCTAAAGTTTTCAAAAGCAAAATATTATTTTTTTATTTTATTTTTTTTTTACTTTTAAGTTCAATTTCTTTTTAAATCAGAGTAAAAAAATTATAAATGCCTCTCAAATGTTAACTAATATGCAATCATTATTTATTAAAACTTCAAAAAATTTTTAATGTTCAAATTAAAACTTAGAATCAAATATCGAATATAAATATATATTTACCTAAAGGTTTCAGTTGTCTTCAGTTTGACTATTGACTTATTTCTTGTTTTTTTGTCGAAATTTATTATTGGATACTATAGCAACATTTCTATTCAAATCCTAATTAGTATACATGTTCACAAGCGACAAAAAATTTAATTCCCATTCGATTTACAGTAAGAAAAGAAGTTTTAATTCCATTTATTAATGTTTCAATGACATTTTCCCTTCAAAAAATGTGTCGCCATGGAATTTGTGAAAAATTATGTAAATTTGTTTCATTTTTTATGGTTTTGTTGAAATGTTCTGTCCTTCAGCAGAAACAAAAATAATCCACTTGGAATGATTAAACATCTCGACTGCTTTTAAAATATATTTTCAACTGAATAATCTTTAATTTTATAAGCAATATAAACTGTCATAGAAACCATAGCTTCTTCTTCAAATGGAGATATATCACAATTTGGATTGAAGAGGCAAGTTCATTTTCCCAAGATTTAGTATTAATTAAGAATTCAAAATTTAATTCATCTCTTCTTGAGAATAAAAAAATGCATAGTTTCTTGACGTTTTTTTTTTTTTTTTTTTTTTTTTTTTTTACATTAAATAAACGTCTTGTCCATTTTCTAAAGAGTTCACTTTCAGTGACAAATTAGCTTCTTTATTTGCGAGCTATGTGTTTCTTAAACAAATAATTACTTCATCAAGGAAAAGATGTACCTCGTATATCTTGTGTTAAGTCTATTTGTAAAAATATAAGTTACATTTATAGATTTCAAGTTTTCGTATGATCCATAAAGAGAATGAACTGAAACAATAACTTCTTTCTGAAAAGGTAAAAACCATTTTTTTCAAAATACATGAAATTTGAAAATTTTCTCTTTGATTATGTTTAAGATTTCTTTTTGAGCATCAAAGTATTTTTACACTCCAAAAGGACTTTTTAAAAGTTTGTTACTGGGGAGAGAGAGAGGGGGGGGGGGTTATTGGTACAGAATTTTTCATAATATCAAATAAATTTTCTATCAATGAAAATAATACAGCCGCTTTAGTGTTTCCAGTGAAATGCCTTATAGCTTTAGCAGTAGTTTTTGAAAAAAGATCCTTTGCAGGTGCAACCTTTGTGTGTTTCGTTTCCTTTAATAGTTACATGTTGGGGCTTCAGTTAATGACAAATTTTTATTTCACCTTCAATTTTATTCAATATCACATAAGATTCTAGGATTTATTACGAAATCTTTGCACCCATTCCGTCGAAAACATTTGATTTTGTTTTGGAAATCGGTGAAGTATAAAGCGCTTTCTTTAGTATTTTGATGTGTATCGGAACACGTAGCTACAGTACACGATGTCCTGTTTATCTTTAAAAAAAAACTCTTTCTTAAAATATCAATATAGAAAAAATCAAAAGGAATGAAAAAGTAGCGATCACACACAAGTTAGCATTGAAATGCCACCCAGTGGATGCCGGCAAACCTCAAGCTCTTCCAACACCCCCTAGATACAAGGCCTGCTGGCTGATTTTGTGACGTCACTGTAGTAGTTGAGTCGAAAAACGAAACTAGCTTACACCCGATACATTCAGTGACAGTGTGAAGCGAACTTTGTAAAATATATTTTAACTCTGAGAATCTTTATTAAAGATTCTTCATATATTATGTCTAAATTTTGTTTCATGTATTAGATTTTAATTAAAAGAAATATGTTATTTATAGATAAATGTATATATATAACTTATGTTTCCTAACATAAATTTTTCATATCAATACTACTATTATTAGCTATCTATTATAGTATGACATTTAATTGTAATATGTCAAACCTGCTAGAGTAAAAAGTGTACCCTTTTAATGATTTATAATAACTTTTAAACATTCTAAAATTCATGAAACTATTTTAGTTCTTGTTTTATAGAAATGAGGAATATGATAGATAAAATGGTTTAAATAATTTTTTATTATACATGTATAATCAACTTTTCAATATAATATTCCCCAAGAGCAAATTATATAATTTTGGTTTTAATATATAATATATTAAGAAGTTTTAAATATAATACTTGCACTAGAGTGTAATAATACAAAATAATTTAATTAAATTTATTTGAAAAGTTGTGATCCTGGGGAAACTTAAAAACAGATTTCTTGTTTTCAGGAGTGTAGTTTCCACGGCAATTTGGAACACAGCAAGAATAGGGCATCTATAAGTAAAAATAATATATATAAATAAATAAAATTATTGGTCTTTAAGTGAATATTATTATATTAATGCATTAGAATTAGGAATTAATTAATTTATACTTCAAGCTTATACATTTTTCATAAAATATATTTTTACAGTTTCTAAGTAAAGTAATGCGTTAGATAATTGAGGTTTACAAACACACAAGTTAATAAACAATAAAAATAAATCCTCAAGAATAATTTTAAATGTAGGACTTAATACTAATATTTATATTTAATAAAATGAAGTTTATATTATGCTCAGTTATTCATTGGATCATAAAGTAAAAATTAAAATCTAAAGATAATCTAAATGATTTAGCTTTAAATTAAATATTTTTGAATCATTATTTACGGATTATTATTAAATTTATAAATATATTAGTTCATCACAAACAATTTAAAGTTTACATGCTATTTGTATAGTATCATTATTACATTTATATTAACTGATCGCGTAAGCCATCACGACCGGATCATACAGAATACAAAATCATACATGTCAAAAAATACAATTAAATAGTAGGAATTTTTAAGTGATAACAATTTTCCACATAAATGATCAGTTAATTAGCACAATCAACATTCATTTTAAAATATATATAAGTAATGAGAATGATCAACTTACTTTTATTTATTGGATTAATCCTATTATCAACACAAAGAGCACAGTACAACAGATTATTTTCCTAGTAGAGTAATGGCGATCGCCTGTTTTCTCTTCACCACCGCTCACCTATTAGAGTGACGTCACGACCCTTTTTCTTTTCAGCCAGCAGGCCTTGTATCTAGGGGGTGTTGGCTCTTCCCCTCTCTGGGCATTCGACATGTCAAAGGGATGAGCCAGCCCTTCTCTTTTCCCAAGCCCTGCTTCATTTCTGTCAAAAATGACGCCCCCACTTTCTCCCCTTGCGGTGCCGAAGATCGAGCAGTGTGATCTTGCTCATTATGCAATCAGAATGGAATGACAGTGCAAACTGCTTGGTAGGGGAATACTGAAGTGCAATAATTAAGCGCGATCCGACATACCATGAATTCCTTTCATGCACAATAAGCGTCATCGCTTATACTCTTTTAAATTCATTCTTTAAATTCATCTCGTCCAAACGCTTTATGTCACAAGTTGTACTTCAGATAAATAGAAATAACTCCATCCGCGCTTTAAAAAAATGATATAAATCCACTGCTATCAAAGGGATGATTTTAATTTTTTAACAACTTCATCAAAAAGGAAAGATTTAAAATATCGTTTGGCAAATATCGGAGGAACCAAAACATGATTACGCAGTATGTTGGAATTAAAAGTTATATATAAAACCAACATTGAACTTTAATGCCACTGCAATTATTTACAGATTACTTCAGGATTCATCAGGCACTAAATTTCATCGAGGTGTATTTTTCGCTCTTTATGTTTTCCTCCATATCTGTGAAATGTATGCCATAAAACTTATTGTCTTTTTCCTGTAGGTGACCAGATGCAGAAAACTAGGTCTCTTCTTGAACTAGTGAGAGCATCTGGCTCTTCAAATTGGGAGATCCTGCATTCCAACTCAGTCACTGTCGAACGACGCCAGGCTGGCTCTGCGCTTCCGGGTTTCTTCCTTTGCAACAAGTGGCTGAGGTCCATTTTCTGTGAAAAACTCTAACAAAAATCGTATGTGCATTGGAGGCCTTACAATAGCCACTTGCCATTCGGCCATTCTCTTTTGAAAAACAAAGCAGCAATTAGTAGTAAGTGCCGAAGCAACTGCCTGAATATCCTGGGCAGGTCCTTTTTTGTCAGTGAAATGTTGACTCCTTTGCTCCATAGGCTTGTCTTGCTACTTTCTGAAAAGGAACGGAAGTGAAGGAAAACTAGTCGATAGTGAAAAGGATTTATGAAATATATTAAATGTCATCCATACTGTTTTTAAGTGCGTTTCTTAAACTTGTTTGTGTGCTTTGCTTCTTTCAAATACTTCCAAAGTCTTAGACAACCTTGTGACGTTTGTAAGCTACTGGAAAATGAGGTTAAAATATGTGTATCAGTAGTAACTGTCACTAAGTACGTGCAAAAGTAAATTTAAGGACAAATATTGCTGTATTATTTGAGATGGAATTGAAAAATTTTGAATTTAATAATATAGAAAAAATTATTTTTTAATAATATTCTTTTCACAAGACACAAATTTTATTCTTCCTTTGTTCAAAATTATAATTTGCATAAAATCTAAAATTAGTTGGAATTTTCAGGAATCTTGAAAGAGTTTCTGAGAATTTCTTTTTTAAAATGAATTCCTTGTTTTGCGTGTAACAAAGAACTCAATTACAATGACATCCGGAACGGAGGAAAAATCTTGAGGAGTACCTTAATGTAACCTCTGCAATTCTATTGATGAAATAAAAATATTTTTAGATTTATATGCAATATATACTAATGCTTTCTGTAAATTAAATAGGAATCTTAACAAAGCTCTCTTATTTTCAAAACAGCGCAGCCTTTCAAATAAATAAATAATACATCTTTGAATGAAAATATTCAAATATTTTTTTTAAAGAATAGATATATTTTGTATTGCCTTATAATATCTTCATAAATGAAAAAAATTAAATAATAACAAGGTTAGTTTTATGAAAAAGAAATATAACTTATTTGCCAAATATATATTTTGCTTTTTTTTGTTTAGCAAAAAGAGTTATTCATTGCACACACACAAAATGTTTCACACATTTAAAAAAGAATTGTTTAGAGCAAAATAAAGTTTTTAAACAATTCACGCGACTACTATTTTTATTATAGTCATTGAAAGAAAACTGTCATACACACTCACCCTTGAACCTTTTTCTAATAATCCAAAATATGCCAGTTTCAAGTGTTTTGCATGTTTTTCTCATTATGGTGTATAATCTGATTTTTAAAGAAATGTTGAAAACGAATCATAGATTTATAGAATATGTAAATGTGATTAATAAAATGGGAAAATCAAAATTATTTCTCAAGAAAATACCACTGAACATATTAAAAAGTAATAAAAAATGTAATTAAGTTTCAATATAAGACTTTGCCAAGCGAAATAAACTATTTTCATCAAAAAACCCAATTGCGAAATATGTTTAATAGGTAATTGGAATAAAATTAAAATCTCTGAGTTGATTGTCTCTTTGATAATCTTATAAAAACGCCCTTAGGATCGTTACTTTGAAATCTAATTCTTATGATGATTTTGATAAAAATAGTAAATTTAAGTAGAAAACGATAATAAATACTTTTTTTTGACGTCGAACATATAGATGAATGAGAATATGAAAAATATCTCAAAAATTTATTTTCGTTTCACATTTAGTTTTCTGAGATAAAAACAATTTGACTCAAAACCTTCGCAATTCGTCCAACAGATATCTTTAAATTAAGGTTTGCCTTACATTCTTGGGATAGGCTCAAGCGGCGCATTTCCATGACACCGAGTGATTACGCACGATAAGAGGAAGAACTGCAACCAAAAGTGAACTGAAATAAAGTGCTACGCAGCAGAGTTTGTTCAATGAAACGCCGTTGTTGAATTCTCCTGTATCACAACCTTAATCAAAGAAAAAATTTTGTCGCACTTAATAGTTAGAAATGAAGTAAATATTTCTGCGTCACTAAAAGCACTGGATTTTAGTGATTTTGACTTCGTGAAACATTCCATGACTCACTGAAATATTTTCCCTTTAAGTAAGAAATATTTTCTTTTACAGTCTTTATGGTTTCATAAGAACAAGCGCAAATGATTTCAGACGTAAGGTTTCGTAAATGAAAAGTAGGAATTTGTACCCCTAAATTCTTCTTTATTTCAACGAGCAACAAATACTTCTTCTCATTTCGCTGTTCTGGAGGATTTATATGAAGTTTTTGTAGATTATCAGAAGTTTTAGAAAGAAGGTAAAAAAAGAAAGTTATCTCTTTTCAAGCAAAGGGTTTCACTCAATCAATTCTCAGGTCATCATATTAAAACTAAGATGAGTCAACTGAATTTCTAACGCATCTCTCCAATATATTTGAACACACCACATGGTCCAAAACTTCTTTTATCAAAACTATTGGCATATCTATCTGGATTTGGTAAAAAATTGGTAATGAAATAGTTTTTTTTTAAAAAAAACTTTTATAATTATTTTTTTTACTTAATTTGACTCCAAATCTTCGACGCTAATAAATATATTATTTTTGTTCTTGTAAATTATATATATATATATATATATATATAATTTTTGAGATACTCGCAAACGAGAATTTACAAAATAAAAACAACGGTTTAATTTTAAAATACAAAGTATTTTAACACAGAAGACGATCTACGATTTTAAAGCAAGATTAAATCAAGAAGAATGCGTTCAACTGTTGCAATTAGCATTTGGTGATGAATCTCCAGCTCGTGCTGCTGTGTTCAGATGGTTTAGAGGATTTAGAAGAGGTCGCAATTTTCTTCAGGATGAAGAACACACAGGAAGACCGCCGTCGGCAGTAATCCCGGATAATGTGTCTGCCATACGAAAAATGTTAATGGATAATAACCACTGTACCTATCAAATGATATAGAAGGAACTTAACACTGGATCCGCAGTCATACACAAAATCATTCATGAAGAATTACAAATGAAAAAAGTAGTTTGCCATTATGTTCCCCATAATCTAACTGAGCACCAAAAAGAGAAGCGTGTCAGAATCAGTAAAGAAACTCTTAAATTGCTAAATGATGGTGACCACCGAATCATTTCTAAAATTGTAACAGGTTATGAAACGTGCATAACGTTTTTTGACGTTGCAACCCACCAAAAAAGCAAAGTATAGCTCTTTGAAGATGATCCCACGCCGACAATGGTGAAAAAAACAACACGCGCTGAAAAAAAGTGGTGTATGCCGTTTTCTTCATAAGTACGGGATTGGTCAAAGCCATCAAGTCGGAAGGACAGAAGACAGTAACAGCAAACTGGTATACCACTAAATGTCTTCCAGAAATTCTACAAGAATTGAATGTTATCAGACTAATGCTTCACAATGACAATGCATCTTCACAATCCTAAATGAATTAGAAATTTTGGTGGTTTTGATTTTGATATTGAAAGTAATGAGTATCGAGACAAATTAAAAAATATAAACAAAGCGTTTTCGCTTGATGAATTTATTACTGCATCTAACATTTTAAATATTTCAAGGATCTAAAGAAGAGCTTGGAGAAAGCATTTTGTCTTTGTTATGTGACCTTGAACTCTTAGATAAAAAAAACTAAAGAGGATTCGGAGACTGCTGACTCAGGAAGTGAAATGGAAAACGAAAGAAGTAGAGATGATTTTTCAATGCAATGCAATATAAGTAAAAAGAAGAGTGCAACTGATTATTATAAAGAAAGCGATAATGTTTATGAAAATGACTTTTATGCACATACTGTTATTCCAGGTGTTAATATTAATTACGAAGATGTCGAAAGCACTATTACTAAATTTAAAGCAGAATCACATGAAAATATAACTTGAGAGACGAGCCTTGATCGATGAATTTTCGTTAGAAATAAACTCAGCTAACTTACATGAAATTTTTCGTAAAAGGAGAATGCGTGATTATGAATCTGTTCAGGAGTATTTTTTAAAAACGAAGGAGTTGTGCAATTGCGGTAAATTGTAGAATCTGCCCTAATGCATTATGTTTTTAATGCAGTAAATGATAGACAAGAAAACAAAATTATTTTGTATGGATGTAAGAATTTAAGTGAATTAAGAGAAAATCTCAAAGTTTATGAAGTAATAACAAATGATTCTGTTAAAAGTAAAAATGCTTTCGATAAAACGAAAACAAAATTTAATTCTCATGATAAATAAGATAATTTTGATAAAACGAAAACAAAATATAATTCTCATGATAAATATAATAATTTTCATAAAACGATATCAAAATATGAATATACTAATAGAGTTAATTCTAAGAATAAAAGTGTAAATAAAAAAAGGTACTATATGATGGTTTTGGAAAAATGAAATACAGTGATTTTGATGATCGTAAAGATAAAATTTGTTTTAATTGTGATGAAAAAATCATATTTCTAAATTTTATGAACATAAAGAGAAAGGTATTAAATGTTTTCTATGTAATAATTTTGGACATAAGGCTTCATTGTTCCGAAAAATTGATTCTAAACCTGAAGTAGCCGCAATGAATGTGAATGTGAAACCTATAATAAATGATGTAATTATTAATACATTGAGTGTTAATGCACTAATAGATACTGGAAGTCAAGTAACTTTGGTTCGTAAATCTGTTTTTGATAAATTAAATGTTCTAAAGTTATTTCCGTTAAATTCTTCTCTAAGGAGTTTTGATAAATGTGTTCTAAAACTGTTTGGCTATTTTAATGGAAATATTAAAATAGATGATTTTAAGTGCGCAGAAGATATTTATGTGGTAGAAAATGATGATATGTCTTATGATGCCATCATAGGAATGAATGTACTAATGCATAATGAAATCTTAATTAAGGAAAACGGAATTAAGTTTAAAAATAAATATCAATGTGTAAAAGAAATTAATACTTTATCAATTCTACCTGATGATTTAACTTTTAATGAAGTTGAACCTAATATTTAAAAAAAATTTAAATAAAAGTTGCAACAATTAGTTTTGAGTTATATACCACATAAAACAAAATCAATTAATTTTCAATTAGATATTTTGTTAAAAAGTAATGAGCCAATATCTCATCAACCCCATAGACGAAAGGTTAGAACAAGGTATAATAGAACTCAGTTCTTCTGAATATTGTAAACCAGTAGTAATCGTTAAAAAAAAAAAAAAAAAAAAGACGGAACACCTTGTTTTTTTTATAGATTATCGGAGTTAAATAAAGTAATTGTAAAAGATAGATTTCCCCTCCCATTTATTGAAAATATATTAGATAGATTGCAGGAGTCTTGTGCGTTTAGTACAATTGATTTCAAGAACGGAATTTTCCATGTAGATGTAAAGAAGGATAGTAGAAAATACACTTCATTTTTAACTGATGAAGGCCAGTAACAATTTCTTAAGGTTCCTTTTGGACTGTGTAATTCGCCAGCCGTGTTTCAAAGATTTATCAATACTATTTTCAGACCATTGATTAATGATGGTGTTGTTTTGCCTTATATGGACGATATAATTATTTTGTCTTCCGCAACTGAAGAAGGAGTCGAACGGCTTGAAAAAGTCTTAAATCTTGCGAGCAAATATGGATTAGAAATAAATTTTATAAAATCCCTTTTTTTGAAGAAGCGGATAGAATTTTTAGGCCATGTAATCGAAGAAGGGAAATTTTTTCCATCTACTTTGTAACAAAAGCTGTGATTCATTTCCCTGAGGCACCAGGAAATTTATCCCAAAATATTCCATTATTGTTAGGCCATTGAGTGATCTTTTAAAGAAAGATAGGAGATTTAAATTTGGTGAAAAGGAAAAGAAATTCTTTTAGCCAGTCAATTGAAGTTAATTTTAGCTCAGAAGCCAGTGTTAAGTATGTACAACCCAAATTACGAAACTGAACTGCATGGTGACGTTACCATAGAATGATATGGAGCTATTTCATTACAGAAATCCCCAAATGATAAAAATTTCCATCCTACTTATTTTATGAGTAAAATAACAACAGATGCCGAAAAGAAATATTACAGTTACGAACTTGAAGCTCCTGCAATTATTGAAGAGTTAAAAGGAATCCGCGTTTACTTATTAGGAATTCCATTTAAAATTGCCACTGATTCTTCCGCATGCAAAAAGACTATGCGAAGAAAATATTTGTCAACTCGTATTGCTGGTTGGGCTTTATTGCTCCAAGAATTTAATTATAGTATTGAGCATTGTTCCGGTACAAAAATGGTTCATATTGACGCACTAAGCAGAGATGCCCTGTAAACATATTTTGCATTTCAAGTGATAATGTTATACCGAAATTAAAATCAGCCCCAAAATAATGATGATGAAATAAAAACGATAAAAAATTATTAAAAATCTCTAGTTATAAAGATTATTTTGTGAGAAACAGAGTTCTTTATAAATTTGTTGATGGTAAGGAGTTAGTGGTTGTGCCAAGAAATATGCAGACGGAAATTATTTGGAGTGTACATGAAAAAGGACATACTAGAATCAAATATACAGAGAAAAGCATTGTGGACCATTATTTCATTTCCAAACTTAAACAGAAAGTAGAAAATATCATATCTAACTGCGTTCACTGTATTCTTGTAAATCACAAAAGAGGAAAGAAAGAAGGCTTATTACACCCATTGCATAAAAATGACGTACCACTATACACATACCTTATTGATCATTTAGGACCTTTAGAAAGTACACACAAAAATTATAAGTATGTTTTAACGATTATTGACTATTTTACTAAGTTCATTTGGATTTTTTCTACGAAGACCACAACATCTGCTGAAGTCATTTCGAAATTAGAAGCTCTAAAATCAGTCTTTGAAATTCGCTACCAAATTATTTCTGATAGAGGTACAGCTTTTAGCTCTGGTAAATTCGTCAATTATTGCTCTAAAGAGAATATTAAGCACCATTTAATAACCACTGGTCTGCCAAGAGCTAACGGACAAGTTGAGAGGATCAACCAAACTATCACATCAGTTCTTTCAAAGCTATCTTTGGAGAATACAGCTCAGTGGTATAAATTTACGAACGAACTGCAGCAGACGGTTAATTCAACATATCAACAAAGCATAGATACCACACCTTTTGAGTTGCTTTTTGGTACGAAGATGAACGTTGGTGGTATTAGTAAGCTCCAAGAAATGATTGAAAAGGAATTTCAAGCTAATTTTGATGCTCAAAGAGAGGTACTCAGAAAAATGCTAAACAACAAATGTTCAAAATCCAAGAAGAAAACAGGAAAGCCTATAATTTGAGAAGAAAAGAATAACAATCTTATGGAGTTAGCGATTTGGTCGCTATTAAGAGAACTCAGTTTGGAGACCTCACTTAAAACTAAAATAAAAAAATTTAGGACCGTACAGAGTTACTAAAGTTAAAGGAGCTTACACCTATGTTGTGATCGAAGAGGGACGTCATGAAGGGCCTAACTGTTCCACGACTAGTGCTGAATTCTTAAAACCCTGGTACAGTATGACAAAAGACGAGGATGTTATGCAATGTTAGAATGATATTAAAGTCGAATTGCTGAAGGATAGTCTAAAGTCGAACTGAATAAAATGAAGTTAAAATAAAAACTGACTCATTTCTTTATTTCAGATATAAGAAGAGAAGAAGCTGAATATAAAATATGTTTCTTTTCATAGAATTAATCTGTTCTGCTTGTTTCTTTCCCTGTTTTGCTGTTTTTCTTTTTTATATATTTGCAGTGTCGTCTGGAGGGTCAGCCAATTTCAGGACGGCCGAACTGTGGTTGATGAACCACTTAATAGCCGACGTCACTATTTCAAGTGCCCACTTAAGAAGGAGCTCGAGAGGCGCAACAGCTTCCCCTGTAAGCTGAGGAGAAAACCGAAAGACGCGAACACGTAAAGACGCTGTGTTTGATAGCAGAAAAACGACTGCTCCAACCGATAACTTTAAATTTGATTATATTAAAACCATTAATTGTAAATATCTCAAACCTGTATATATTTGTATTTGAAAATATATGTTAATTAAATATTAGGCTTTATATAAGAATTGTTAATTAATTAAATGACGACACTTGGCCACTCCCCGTCCCACATATATAATATAGTTTTCAAAATTTATGTTTGTCCTATCTTTATTACTAACTAAATATAGAGTGCAGAGCTATAGTCATAAGGAATTCAAACTCATAATATTTGAACACATTTGGTTTAGTCTCAACTGACCAAGTTTTCATTCATCTTTTTCACTTTAATATTGTAAATATTTATAAATATATATATTCTATAAATCCTTATAAAGTGAAGACAAAAATAGAATTATGTAAAAAGTACTATGTATAATATGCAGAGATACACAATTTTTTTTTATTTGGAAATATTACATATAAAGATTATAGGCAGGCAGTGTTAATATATACTTTTTTAGCTCTTTCTGATGCCGAAGTCATTATTATATAATTATTCATAATTGCTTCACTTTCATTGCATGCACATCTTAAAAGAGATGTACAGTAACATTTTGTTGACGAATATGCATCATGATTGATGTGTTTCCTATCAGCAATTAACAAACAACGTCTGTTAACAATGAAGGCCCCATCCCCTTTTTCTAGCGGCGTACACGTACATTGAATTGTCTTCAATCGACAAAGGATTAGGGCTGTTTTTCTTAACTGAATATTTACTTATGTAACATCATTCGATTCAGTTTTCAAAGTTAAAATAAGTACCAAAATGTTACGATCTAACTTCTAATAGTTTCTTTTGTTATTTACAAAAAACTCTGAAAATAATAATATATTTTCAATGGAGTCTGAGTCCCTTCCGGCAGTAACATTCCCCTCAGCAACAGAAGCGGCACTTCCCTAGCACTGGCATTTGAGACTTCCATGTGCGGATACAAAGTAATTAACATCTCATCACCTAAATGTAACAGAACTTCAATTTTCATCACTACATCAAAAGGAAATTTCAAATTTTCTATAAATGTCTCAAGAAAAACCTTCAAATGTTTTCATGAAGCAAAATTTTATGTTGAACTTTGAATTCATACTTTCGATTGAAGCATTTTCTAACTTCAAGTCAACACCAAAAATAAATGAAAAGCAGTGTCTAAATTTTTTTATCATTTATTAGATAATTTCGAAATTTTAATTAGAAATAATTATATAACTTATTTTCTGAATCTAAAAATTCCATATTTTTCTTCTTTTCTTACTTGAAGATTTTGATTTTTCCTAATTAACTAGTCATTAATCCAAAACTAATGATTGTAGTGAGTGGATTTTTTGCAGCTTTAATCCTAAAATTCTGGTGATTAAAATTATACCAAAAATGTTTTTCTGACTGCAATTGTTGATTTTTAATTAAATTTAAAGTAAGGTCATGATTTAAGTAAAAAATAAATATTCAAGTTTCTCTGCTACTTATCTTTTGCTTTTAGTTTGTCATCGTACATTTAATTATTATTATTTAAGCTTGTTCTTTTGGTATATTGTGTCCTTTTTTATTATGATATGATTGGTGTCAATATATTTTTACAATATCTTAAGTATTTGATTTTATATAAATTTTTAAGTACTTGAAGAAATTGTGTTTTATTTGTTTTTCTCCATATGGTTCTTCAATCTTACTTTTAGTCTTATAGTTATTTTCGTGTATATTTCTAAGTTCACTTTTAGCTTCTGCGCTTGCTCCTTCTGCAGTTCATATCTTAACCCTTTGGGCACTAATTATTTTGGTTTGTACCATATTAATGAATTTTAATCAAGCCTGCATCTCAACTGATATTAGTCATCATACATTTAATTATTATTATTTAAGCTTGTTCTTTTGGAATATTGTGTCCTTTTTATTAGGATTTGATTGGTATCAATATTTTACAAAATCTTAAGTATTTGATTTTATATTAATTATTAAATACTTGAAGAGAAATTGTGATTTATTTATTTTTCTCCCTACGGTTCTTCACTCTTAGCCTTATATGCTATTATCGTGTATATTTCTAAGTTCACTTTTAGATTCTATGCATGCTTCGTAAGCAGTTCGTATCTTAACCCTTTGGACACTAAATATTTTTGGTTCATTATCATATCAGTGAATTTTAATCAAGCCTGCATCTCAAGTGCTATCAGTCATAGAGACACAAGATTGTTTCTCCTTGTATTAGATCCTTATTATCTTGTATTTTAATCTATTTTGAATTTTCCAATGCTGTTTGTATAAATTTTGGCAAGCAGTTCAACAATTCCTCAAGATTCATTTGGTGTTAGATCCAAATTCTTTGCTATCTTTCTACTTCTACCTTTAAATTTATTTACAAGATAATCTCCTCAACAAAGTGTTATTAGTAGCTCCTAAACTCGATTAAAATATTAATTCTTCCATAATTATATCCATTTAAGCTATCTATAAAATAAAACTATTTGCTTTATAAATTAAAATAATTTTGGCACTTACGACTTACCCATCAACGTTATTCATCAGTCAAAATATATAATTAAAAAATAAATATGGACCATCCAGAACAGATTGATTTTTCTTCAACCACCCCACAGATAATTATTCTCTCAGACCTCGGCAAGGAGCTAGAGCAAAATGAATCTTAACCCAAGAGACAAGAATGACAACCACTGTAGTAAACTTAGAGAGAGTTAATTTACATTATGAAGATGATGCCTTGCTCTTCCCAGATAAAGAACCTAGCATCATTAAAGACAATGAAAACAACATATGTTATAACGATCAAGAACCTGAAAGTAAAATGTTGGAAAAGCTAAGGATGATAATTTGGCAACAAAAATTTTCGAAATACGTATTATCTGAACACGAACGTCTAGAATCCGACAAAATTCTTAATCATCTAGAAAATTTAGTGACATTAAATAAAAGAAAACCGCACACACGAAGCATCTCTGAAGAATTAAATAAGAAACTCTCTACTAAAAATTACCTTCATGAACAATTTTCAAACATCAACACTAAACTAAATGAGATTTGCAAAATGCAATCAAAATTAGAAGTTTCTTTCACCAAAGAAGAGAGTAAACCAAAGTAAAGTTTCCAAAAACCACTATATAGTGAGGTATTAAAGAAGAAAATGGAAAAAGAAAAAGCTACCTCAGTTATAGTTCTGCTCAAAAAGGGTATCTGTCCTGAAATTCATAAGGAAAAACTTGTTGACTTTTCCTGCGCAATTAAACCAAGAAGGATTATTTGGGGTAGATTTGCAACCAAAATTCTTTGCAAAAGTGAAACAGACAAATAAAAATTGATTCAACAACTTACCGCAGAAGCTCACACCTTAGAATAACCAAGAAACCCAACCAAAAAGATTATTCTACTTAATGTCCCCATTTCAATGAGAGAAGAAGACATCATCAAAGTATTGGAGGATGAAGCACAGATACAAAGATTAGACAATCCCATAAATATAACAGAAGTTAGGGCGCACAGATACAAAGAACTTCATCACGTAGTTATTGAAGCTGACAAGATAATGACGGACATACTCGTAAACAAAAAAGATTTGTTCTTCGGACTTCGAAGAGTAATTGTTAGGCCGTGTAGAAATATACGAAGATGCTACAATTGCCAAAGCTTTGACCATATTGGCCGATATTGCATTTCAAAACCATTTTGTGGGAAATGCAGTAAAAACCATAGCACAAAAATTGCAAATTTAAGTTAAACTGCTGTATCAACTGTAAAGAAGCCAATGATAACGAAAACAACTATCCAATAAATCACCCAGCCTATTCCAGAAATTGTATCTACGATAGAAGTCTAATTAACTATCAAAACCCAAGAAAACAATCAAACTAGTTGCACCACAGAGACACTTGTAAGAATGGAATGCAATAATCATTTGACAACAGCAAACCCCAGTAATTTCATAGAAACTCATACTCTACCTTACTTGAAAATCTTTCAAATAAATTAAAGAAAATCAAAACCTCCTACAGATTTCTTACGAGTCACAGCTGAAAAACATGATGTGAAAGTTTTCCTCGTTCAGGAACATTACATCTTGAATGAAAGAATTTTCGATATTCCTTCGGCATGGACGTACTGGACTTCGAAAAATTTCAAAGCAGCCATTATTGTTACGACGAGGGACTTAAAGCCAATCTTGGTTCATACCACTGAGACGACAATTACAATTAAAATTACAGTTGATTCCGAGCCATTTAATATTATTTCAGCATACAATCCACCACCAAACTCCCGTTCCACCAACTCTGTCCCAAACGACATTTCACTCACGCTTAGTGAATTAGATACAGTTGTCAGAAAAATACAACCAGAAAATTTCCTCATCGGAGCAGATCTAAATGCCCACAGTGTTAGCTGGGGTTATCAACATAATGATGCAAGAGGCGAACTCGTACAAGATTTTATTATGTCTAATAACATTTTTCTTCTAAATAACTCTAACTCACCATCTACACATCTTAATCGATTACAACAAGGTTGGCCTGATTTAACTTTAGTATCTAATGGAAACTTAGCGAATACAATATACTGGAACGTTTTAGAAGCGACACTCAGCGATCATTGATACATATCAATCACCCTTAACAAAGTTACCAAATGCTTGAAAAAAAATACAAGAAAAAAGATTCAAGACATCTTATGAAAACCACGCCAAATTTTTAAATCTGTTCAGTTCTTATATTCAAAATTTCCAAAAGTCTATTGATACAGCAAACACAAATACTAAACTAGAAAACATAACTTCAAGACTACAAAGTACAATTGCAGAATGCTGCTGAAAATCTTTCAAAACCAAAAAGCAAAGTTCAAGTGTTAAACCTACTAGGTGGTTTTCATCACTGGAAATCAAAAGGAAAGAACTCAAAGCCATAAATAGAAGAATTCAACGTGGACAACAAAATGAAAAAGAACTATTCTGTAACATCTATAAAAGCAAAGTGGCTTCTTATAATAAATTATTTATAATTGCCAAGAAAAATGCACTGGATAAATTTTTGCTCAGCAGCAAAAGACCCATCTAGGAAAGTATATAAATCAGCATTTAATAAAAGTATTCCACCCTCCATCCTTTTTAACCCATCTTCAAATGTGATGCATACATTTAAAGGCTCTCAACTGGACCCAGAAAATAAGATCCTTGAAGATCTGTTCCCAGAACATCCAATTCCCTTACCATTGCAGCCACCTTTTGATATTGAATTTACTACGAATGACATACCCTTTAGTCAGGAGGAACTTGCACGAACAGTAAAGTCTCTACAAAGGGGTAAAGCACCAGGATATGATGGAATAGATAACTCAAGCTTTAAGACTATGCATACTAGCTTTCCAGATCTTCTATACAAACTCCTAAACGAATGCTTACATATGCCTTATTTCCCAAAGTGTCTCAAAATAGGCATAATTATATTATTTCATAAAGAAGGTAAAAACAAGTATGATGCACAATCCTACACATTAATCTCTCTCCTACCCACTATTGGTAAATTCTTAGAGAAAATAACAACAAAACGACTTAATTATTTCTTGGAATCTACTGACTATTTTAATTGCAACTAGTTTGGTTTTCGTCAAGGCAGATCAGTAAACAATGCCCTTATGACACTCATTAATAAGATTAACTTATGTAGAGCTGCAAAATTACACACTGCCGTAATCACGATTGATATTAAAAGAGCCTTTGATACAGTTCAACATTACAAATTAAAGCAAATATTAGAAACCACAAAATGCCCTTACAACATTAAAAAAATTACTTAACAGTAATCTTGAAGATAGAAGAATCATTATGCCAACTAATGTTGGTTTAGCCAGCAAGGAACAAACTATTGGTTGCTCATAAGGCTCTTGTAGTGGCCCCATTCTATGGAATTTAATTTCAGATATAGCCCTTAAAAAGAACTGGAGTGATATATGAAAACTGATCCAGAAAGCATGATACATCTTCAAGCATTTGATGATGATTTTACTTTCGTGGTAGCGGCAAAGAGTGAGAAAAAATTGGGCAAAGTAGCAACAGAGGCACTGGTTCATTTTACAAAATGGTCAGATGAAAATTTCTTCAAATTTCGCTTGAAAAAACCAAATATATTCTAATAGAAAATCTTAAATGTGGTCCACAAATTTTTTGGGGAAACAGCAGAGTTAAGAAAAAAGACACAATTAAGCTTCTAGCAGTAATAATTGACAAAAAGTTAAACTTCATAGCACATCTAAAATCCCAGGCCAATAGAGCTATGGAATTACAGCAAAAGCTCTTAAGGATAGCAGGAAACAATTGGGGAATTTCCCAAAGACACCGAATCATACTATATCAAACTGT
The DNA here is from genome assembly GCA_030067965.1 of Latrodectus elegans. Classification (NCBI taxonomy): domain Eukaryota; kingdom Metazoa; phylum Arthropoda; class Arachnida; order Araneae; family Theridiidae; genus Latrodectus; species Latrodectus elegans. The sequence goes on from CM057813.1 coordinate 126,847,143, forward strand.
AATAGAGAGGATGTTGGCACATGGGGCAGCAATTTGGGGAACGCTATTAACAACAAGGGCAAAACAATTACTTACTTCGATTCAAAGGAGATTTTTACTAAACATCACTGGTGCGTTTAGAACGACTCCTACAGCAGCTCTTCAAGTTATAACTGGAATACCTCTCTACCTAAAAATAGAAGCCGAGGCAAAGTTTATAAGGCATGCAAGGGCGCAAATTCCTTGTGAAGTTGATCCTATTCTTCCTGCACCAAATTTGATTGAAAAAGTTATAAAAGGAGAAACAATTCACCCTGGATTGTTTATTCTTTTATATATTTTTAATATAGAGAGCAAAGTAAAAATACATGAGCAAAACCATATACCATATTTCAGTGAAGGCTTCCTAAAAATTTTCACAGATGGCGCAAAAATAGAAGAAAAAGTTGGATCCGGATAGTATACTCTGAACTCGGATTACAAAGTACTTGGAGTACTGGGCTACAACCTGAGAACACAGTATATCAAGCTGAAGTATATGCTCTACGTAAAGCCCTTCAAGTAGCTGCTTCACAATCTCTACCAACAAACATCTGGTCAGATAGTCAAGCATGCCTTAAATCGTTATCTAAGCCTCTTAACAAATGTCCTATGGTGCGAGAAATGCAAGATATCCTAACAACATAAGATAACATCAGGATTGGTTGGGTAAAGGCCCATCACGGTACAGAAGGAAATTGAGGCAGCGGACAGACTTGCAAAAGCGGCTGCACTATCAAGTAATTCTTCTCTGGTCCTACCATTATTACGTTGTCATACCAAATGTTTACTTGATAATTGGATAATGGATCGTTAGCAGGAAGAATGAGATAATGGAAAAACTGGAAGTATTTTCACGAGATGATACCGAAAGTTAGCAGAAAATCCCTTAACTGGACTAGGAATGAGGTACTGTTCTTTACGGGGCACGGACCATTTCCATCTTACTTCCACAGTTTCCATATTTCTGATTCCAAAGATTGCACTTGTGGAAAAGAAGGCAATCCACTCCACTTCTTGACAATTTGCTCCTTAACATTATCCTGGCATTTAGCCATACCCAGCGAAAATTGGAAGACCCTCTGGAAGAAGAGAATTCTGAGAAATTGTACAGCGAGAGCAAAATTAAATAAAACAGTTGAATTCCTAATAAACAATGAAAACGCAATTTGTTGGATTGGGAAATCTTCTACAACTTAGTAAAAACATGTTTTGACCAAATTAAGATTCTGTCTTTATAAATATCAAAAACATTTTGAATATGATTTACAAATTTTTATTCAATTATAATCAAGAACTTTGCAAAATTTCAATTATTATGTTCTGCATATAATTCATCATAGACTTCATTGTATCTTGTTTTCATCTTTACAATTAACAGGAAATTGATTGCATATTAAAAGCTATGTTGTAAGATAATCATGTTCAACTGTTATAAAAATTTTTATAATGTCATTTTTATAATATCATTTTTAAATAAAAGTCCCAGCATCTCCCATTAACCTGGTAACGCTCCTTGGAGTTAGGTACAGGGGAGTTCGCTGATGTCAATGTCAGTCTGTTAACAATATTCATCAGTAACAAAAAATGTTTAATTTTCATCAGCTAATAATGAGCTAAGCAAAGCTAATAAATATTGGAATTATTTACTTTTTAACATTCGTATCGAAAAATTTAACCATTTTATTGATTATTATATACAGTAACAGAATATAAATATTTAAAATTTTACTAAATTAATACATGGTATATAAAACACTGTTTAAATAAAAGTGCATGAAATTTAATCATGTTGATTTTTTTACAGTAGATTAAATTTTACAGAGAACTTTTTGAAAATATTCAAAATTTTTAAAACAAGTACTCTTTCCATAAATTTAATATTATTCTCTAAATAATTCATAAAATATCTTAGAAAATAACTTCTTAATTGATGTTTCATATTAACAATGAAAAATTTATTATACAACAGGAACATTTGTTGTTTGTTTGTCTTCAACAATATGAAATATAAGGGCTGCCATATTATTTTTAAGTTCAAGAATATTTCAAATCCAATTAATTTTTAACTCAAGTTATTAATATATTTGTTCAAGCTCCCATTCACTGAATTGTGAATTCATTACTACGAGATGGCGCTGAGCGTCGTTTGTTATATTTTTCTTTCACTTTTTGAAAATAGGCAGTGTGTATGCGGTATGTGCGTAGAATAAATCATAAGCGAAACTACAGTATGGCTACTCACTTTGTTTCCAAGTTTTTGGATTTATTAATTAGTGTTTTAGAGTTAAGATCGGCCAGGAGTTCACTGTTCATTATTGGTGTCAGGAAGTGTGATGCGAGTCCCAGACTGTGATTTTGCGATGAAAGAAATAATTTCGGATGTTGTTGTTGTTGCGTAATTTTGGTTTGGGGTGAATAATTTTGATGTTCAGTAGTCAATTTTTTTACTATAGTGTTGGAAATTGTAGATTTAGAGTTGATGTGGTAATGTCGTTGATTTTTAGTGTAATAGTGTCGAAATAATGTTAATATTAGAATGTGGTAGAGTAAAAATAATTTGTGACTGAATTGTGTTGTGTAGTTCAGATTTATTCTTACAGTTTATAAAACGAGTTATTTTTGTTTTGTAATTAAGATTTGTTCTCAAAATCCTTGTTAAGAGTTAAATTGTGTTTCTGTAGTTAAGATTTGTTTTCATAATGTTTAAAAACGCTAGAAAAGTTGATCTGCAGCTTGCTGCAACCGAGCTAGGTGAGAAAGTAACAGATAAAATGACGGTTTCAGAACTGATAGAAATCATTAAAAAGACTGAGAAATGCAAATCTGAACCTAAGTTTGTGTCTGATCTCATTGAGGGCATAATTGAGGACAGAAAATCTGAATTAGAAACAAATGAGAAAAATAAACAATTAGAACTACAGTTAGAACAAATTAAATTAGAGAGAGCAAAAGCCGAATTAGAGTTATCGCGCTTGAGAACAGCTTCAAAAACTAAAGACGATGTTTCAGAAAATACAATTGAGATTTGCGATTCTTTGAATTCATTAATAAAAAGTGTAAAAACTTTAACCATTAGAATACCAAGTCGCCCTGAAGGATGGGGTCTGTTTTTTGCTTCTATAGAGAGATCATTTATAACTAAAAATGTACCCGATAAATTTAAAGAGGAAATTCTTTTGAATTTACTTGGCGAGAAAGCTTCAAATGTAATTTCTTACATCAGTGATAATGAATTGAGTAATTATGAAAAAGTTAAGAAAATTGTACGAAAATTTGAACCGACCCCTCAGTTGTGTTTGGAGCAGTTTAGGAAAACTATTAGGCAAGCTAATGAAACGCATGTACAATTTGCGTCAAGGCTGACTACTAGTTTTGAATACTATTTAAAACTAAGAGAGGTGTCTGATTTTGAGAAGTTAAAACAATTAATTATATCAGACAAATTGTTTCAAACATTAGATAAAGAAACCGCGAGTCATGTCAGCATTAGACAATCAGATAGTTGGTTTGATCCCGTAACCTTAGGGAAAGAGGCAGATTTGTTCTATGTGTCGCGAGGAAAATCACTTACGGATATCAGCAATCAAAAATCCCGCAACACGAAAAATGTGTCTAGAATTTTTCTAACTGATAGTAAAAGTTTAAAATGCAGTTTGTGTTTTGATTTTCACCCTTTGTACAAATGTAGAAATTATTTAGCTATGCCTTTTTCTGAAAGAGTTGAGATAATTAAGAAAAATAATTTTTGTTTTAATTGCCTAGGTAGACATTTAATTAATAAGTGTAAAGCGCACTTTTCTTGTTCTTTGTGTAAGCGAGAGGGAAAAACCAGGCGTCATCATGTATCACTACATTATCCGAGAAATTCTGAGTTATCGCGCAACGAAAGTGCAAGTGTGTCGAATGGCGGCCAATTTTTTACCCCCATAGTGACAGCCAGTGATTCTGTATTGTCGCCAATTGCGCCGGCATTTCAAACAGCTGCCAGCCTAACAAATAATCAAAACACTACTTCCGTACTCTCTTCGCGTGTAGTAATAAATCAGTCAAAAACCGTGCTCCTGAGTACCGTTAATTGCCTATTGAGAGATGAGAGAGGAAATAAATACAGAGTGAGAGCTATTTTAGATCAAGGAGCAATGAATAATTTTATGACGATAGACTGTGCGAATAGCCTTAATTTGAAAAGAACGAGAACCAATTTGACTGTTTGTGGTATAGGAGATATATCTACTACGATTAAATCTGTTGTTAATGCGACAATTTCTAATCTTGAGGAAAGTTTTGAACAAAAATTGGATTTTTTAATTGTACATAAAATCACGGATTTCATGCCGTCAAGAACTTTTGAAATAAATGTTCCAGAATTAAAGTACTTAAAACTTGCAGATAAAGGCTTTAATGTGCCAGATCGAGTGGATTTACTGTTAAGTGCAGAGATCTTTTATAAATTGTTACGACCAGGTCAAATTTGTCCGGCTAATAGTAATTTGGTTTTGCAAAACACTGTTTTTCGGTACGTGGTAAGCGGAAGTTTCGACGGTGAGAATGAGAATAACGAATATAATTGCGGAGTCTCAGCTAATTTGTGTATATCAACTTCAGATATTCAAATGCTATGGAATCTAGAGGCTTTGGGAATAAAAGAGAAGGAAGAACTAAGTTTAAGTGATAAAGCGATAATAGATCAATTTGAGAGTGGTTTAAAATTCATTAAATGTAGATATGAAACGAATTTACTGTGGAGGGTTGATCCGAGTGAGTTGAAAAATATTTTTTCTTTGGCTAAAAAACGATTTGATGAGCTTAAGACCGATTTTTCTAAAAATAAATGGGTTGCTGAAGAATATAAGGAAATCATAAATTATCAAATTTCAAAGGGTATTATTGAAGAATATGAGAATAGTGTAAGCGAATATTTTATGCCCCATAGAGCGGTTGTTAGAAAGGATAAAGAAACAACAAAGGTTCGCGTGGTTTTCAACTGTAGCTCTAAATCTAAAGGTAATAATTCTTTAAATGAATTAATAATTCTTTAAATGAATAAATAATTCTTTAAATGATTGTTTAGAAACTGGTCCAAATTTAAATCCTTACATTCTTGATATGATTTTAAGCTTTCGTAAATTCAAAATTGCGTTTAGTGCTGATATAGAAAAGGCATTTTTAATGATTGGCATTTCTGAAAAGGATAGAGAGTACTTAAAATTTCTGTGGTATTCAGATAACCCTAGTGATGAGTACAAATTTATGAGAATGAGGAGATTACCTTTTGGCTGTAAAACATCTCCATTTATCCTGAGCGCAACAATAAAGTATCATATCAAACAATTTGAAAATTCTAATCCGAAAGTAGTTGAGATGCTGAATTCTGCTCTCTATGTAGATGACTTATATCATGGCGGAAATTGTGTGAGTGAGGCCTTTGAATTGTCGTCAGATGCTGTGTCAATTCTTAAAACAGGAGGTTTTAATTTGAGGAAGTTAAGGTCTAATAGCAGAGAGCTAGAAGAGCTATGTGTTGAGAGTGGACTTAGTGAGAGTGAAGAGATAGTCAGTGGACTTAGTGAGAATAAATCGGTGGACCCTTATCAGACGAAAGTTCTAGGTTTGAATTGGAACCCTGAGTTAGATGTGTTGTCGTTGGATGTGAGAGGTTTGGTAGATTCTCAGAAACGGTTGACAAATAGCAAACGAAGTGTCTTACAGACCGCTGCAACCATTTTCGATCCAGTTTGGTTGATTTCTCCGTTTGTTATTCGGATTAAGTATTTGTTACAGGAAATTTTGGAAAGAGCAATCGATTGGGATGATGAGTTACCAGATGATTTGCATCAAAAATGGGCTAAGTGGTGCAGTAAATTTGAGAAATTGAGTGTTATTTCCATTTCGAGTTATAGTTTTATGGATTGTGTGGATACAAATATTGAGGTGCATGTGTTTTGCGATGCTTCACCAATTTCTTATGGATGTGTGGCATATTTTAGATATGCTGATAAAAGTGGGAATTATAAAGTGTCATTTATAATGTCAAAGAGCAGAGTGGCCCCTATTAAGAAATTAACGCTCCCTCGTTTAGAATTAATGACCCTTGTGATAGGTGAAAGAATAGGAAATTATGTAAGAAGTATTTTTGCTGATTTGATCGGGAAAGTTATGTTTTGGAGTGATTCGTTATTTGCTTTGTGTTGGGTCAAGGGAAGCCCGAAAAGGTGGAAGCAATTTGTGTCTAATCGCGTTTCGGAAATACAGGGGAAAACAAATCCGAGTGATTGGCGTTACTGTCCGTCAGAGGATAACCCAGCAGATTTGTTAACTAGAGGTATTTCAGCTGAGAACTTAGCGTCTAATGATAAGTGGTAGATAGGCCCTAAATGGTTGAGTAAGGAGACAGAGGAGTGGCCAGAGCGAAGTATTAAAGAAATTCCAAATGAAGTAGTAGAGAATGAGAAGTTAAAAAGTGTAGTGTTTCTCACAGTTAAGAGTAATTCATGGATCGATAATTTAATTTTAAAATTTTTATCCTATACTAAACTTCTTAGAGTAGTAGCGTGGACTCTCAGATTTATTATGAACCTGAAGAAGGTGGAGGTGATAAAAACTAACTACCTCCAGACTAAAGAACTGAATCATGCGCGTGCATTTGTACTAAAATAAGTACAAACCATTTCATTTTCGGAAGAAATTGAACTTTTGTCTAAGGGGAAAGGTTTGAGCCCTCAAAATAAGATTCTATCGTTACATCCACACCTGGACGAGGAGAAAATACTCAGAGTTGGAGGCAGGCTCTGTAATTCTGATTTGCCAAATGATGTTAAGAACCCAATTATTCTTCCAAAACATCACATTATTACAGATCTAATAATAATGCATTATCATCAAATGTATATGCATTGTGGCAACCAATTACTGCTTGCAATCCTCAGACAGCAGTTTTGAGTTATTAACGCGCGTCAAGTGATAAGAAAGATTTTACGCAGATGTGTCACATGCTTTCGGAGCAACCCCGAGCTGTCAAAGCAGATGATGGGTGACCTCCCAGCTTCCAGAGTTAATAGCTGAAAGATCTTTCGCTAGAACAGGTGCGGATTTTGCGGGACCTTTCCACGTAAGACCAAGAAAGGGACGAGGTGTGAAAACAATGAAGATATACGTTTGCGTATTCGTCTGTTTTGTTACGAAGGCTGTTCACTTAGAATGTGTTGGAGATCTAAGTGCGAATTCATTTATAGCAGCATTGAAACGTTTCGTATCTAGAAGAGGAAAACCTCGTGAAATACACAGTGATTGTGGCACAAATTTCGTGGGTGCATATAAGAGTTAAAAGCTTGGATGTCTTGTGAAGTTATCGATTACTTAGCTAATGAAGGTGTTACTTGGAAATTTAATCCTGCTTCTACCCCGCATTTCGGTGGATTGTGGGAAGCTGCTGTGAAATCGTTTAAATATCATATGAAAAAGGTTATTGGAGCGCAGATTCTTATTTACGAGGAATTTCATACGTATGTTGTACAAATCGAGGCGTGTTTGAATTCTCTTCCATTAGTTCCAGTTTCAGAAGATCCAAATGATTATTCCGCGATAACCCCATCACATTTTTTAATTGGATCCACTTTTCAAGCAATTCCAGAGCTAGATGTGAGCAGTGAAACCTTAGCTCTAAATAACCGATGGAAACGTGTGAGACAAATTTGTCAAGCGTTTTGGAAGAGGTGATCCCTGGACTACTTAACACAGCTCCAGCAACGAGCAAAATGGAAACGACCTGCGAACAACATCAAGGTAAATAATTTAGTTATCATTAACCGACTCAGCGGCTCAGAAAATTTCAAGAATCTGCGAAAAATGTTTCCTCTTTAAAACCAGATGTACTTCTTTTTCATTCCACAGCCACCTTCCTAAACTATACAAAAATCGTCGACTGTTTCCCATTCTCATTGGGAACATTTCCTACCCCCCTGAAAACTGTCACATCACTCAATTTAGAGGGAGGGGATGTCACTTACCACTAACTACCCTATCTAGGGCTGTATGCATTTGCCAGAAAGATTGTACATCCCAGTAAAAGTGGTTAAAACGAAAACGTATATCTTATTTTTGTATGAAACTTAAAAAGCAAAAATTAGCAATAAATAACGGTTTTTTTGTGTAATTGAAAATGATTGAAGATATTCCTCAGCGTTTTTAGGTTGACTTGGTAAATAATATGAAATTCAAAGAAAAACGGTATCCACAAATTATGATGTTTTAGATTTCTTACGCAGTTTAATTAAGAAAGTTGTTTGTCACATTTTCTTGTATATTTATTATATTCTGTATAATGAAGTAACTTCCCTTTTTGAATGAGACACAGAAGCTTTTCAAATTTTTATTACAATAAAATAAAATAATGTTAGTAAAAATACATTTTTCTTAACCCAAACAAATTTTTACTTTATATGAATACATCTATGTAGCAATTAGTGTGGTGTTTATATGAAAATAAAAGGCTTAATTATTTTTCAATTTTTTTAATATTATTTTCAAAAACATTAATTAAAGCTTTTTAATTTATTCATCTATAAATGTTTTGAGTTTAAACGATAAAACAAAACATTAGAAAATTTGCATAACATTGTGAACAATTGTGTGTAATGTTCTTGGTTTATACTATATCTGAAAAATTAATTTCACTTGATATTTAAATATTTGGAAAAGTTTTTTAGACCAAGAAAATTAAATATTTACAAAAAAAAGGATTAATTTTCATTTCTGTATTATTGTATATTAAAATAAGACTATTTAATGCAAAATACATGCAGATAAACTTGCATTAACATTGTTCTGCATAAGAAATTTTAACACATTATATTTGCTGATTGTGTACTTTCTTATTTATGATATTTCTTATATATTTACATTCTAAAACAATATTATAAAATCATTTATTGCTTTTACAATTTATTTATTTCATATTAAAAAAAATTTAGATATTTTTAATAAGATATTTATTAAATTAAAGTTGTATTTTAATCGAAAAGAATTCCAAGTGATGGACGAAAAATAAATTGCCTAAAACACATATGTTAAGTATTCATATGTTATGTTAAGTATACTTATTCTCATTAACTCAAAATAATTTTCTATTATTAGGAAGCAATGTGGTGAAATAGAAAATGAATTTGAAACTCAAAAGAATTTAAATTAAATTTTTTCAATACATGTGACAACCTTTTTTTAAGAAAGCTTTTCCTAAGCACCTCTTTCTTTTTCCTAAGCACTTTAAATTATTTGAAAGAGGAAGAGAGATATTACTGTGTTCCGTTTTTATTATATATTTACTTTCATCTGGAAATACATTTTTCTCAATTCTTGGAGTTAAGCACTTTGATAGACCTCATAATAGTGATTTGAAATGTATATACTGCTATTTAGTAATTTATACTCATAAAAGAGTTGGTGTGTTGCCTATAAGCTCAGAGGATATGTAACATGAAGGCGAACAATTGATATCATTAAATGATAAAAAAAGTTAGCAATGTACTTCAAGCAACGTTATGAAGTCTCATTTATTCCATTTTAAAAGTTACAGAAGTAGAAACTTTATACTTATTTAATGCAAGCAAATAAATATTTTTCAAACCCTTTCAATATTATAATACTTTCAGCACACATAGCAAGGCTGATTTAGATTATTTATACGTTTCTATAGTTCAACAGTCTAAATGAATTAGAAATATATTAAAATTATTAATTTACTTAATTTTTTAGCAGAATTATATATATATATATATATATATATATATATATATATATATATATATATATATATATATATATATATATATATATATATATATATATATATATATATATAATCATATATTACATATGCTCTTTTATTCATATATAAAATTTGTTTTTTTATTTAAAAGCATTAAAGCCCAAATTTATTTGCTAAATTAATTTTCTACTCGTAACCGAACAACCTTAGATAAAATATGCTTTTGCAACAATACATGAAAATTAACTTCATTTTGTCAATCTGAATTGAAATGTATATCAGTGCATGTACTAATAAGAATCTTAAACTGTTACATTTAATTTATTTCAATATAAATGGAATATTTAGTTTCACAAGTGCATTACTGAGTTATTTTTAAATATTAATCTAGCGTTTATGAAATTAACTTTATGTATAATTATAAATAAAAACAAAAGAATCATTACAACTTAATTTTGCAAAATTACTGTACGAAAGAAATTTATAAATTTATAACTAGTTTTTACTGAACTCATATTTAATTTTACATCACATAATATATAATAAAATGCTAAGAGGCTATTATTACTTCCATTATAAAAATATTTTTATGAAAAATTTCTTGCATTGGTAATATTTTATTGTATTACAAATTGCAAAACCTTTATGTAATTATCATATATCTGGAATGAATCATGGTGAGAAAAAACAGTTTCTCACATGTCTACTTCAACGAGAGTAATCGATAAAATCCCCTTTCATTCCATCTGTAACTAAATGAAAACATCTTTAACCACACAGGAAACCACATGTGCAATGAATTATCTTCATTGAAACGAAGACTTGACGTATATACAGGGTATATATGGGAAGCTGTTTGAAACAGTACTGTTAATAGTCGAATACTTGTAAAAATTGTAGAGAAAATAAATTTAATACCTCATCCTATTCAACTATCTGTGATAAAAAAACTTCGCAAGGTTTTAAGGAAAGGAAATAATTAAGTGAAAAATGTTTGAATACTATAGGAGCTATTTATAACTACTGCTGCATAACAAAAAATATTGTAGTATCAATATGATAGAAAACAAAATGATACACAGCAAATTTTGCTTATAAAATTATAGAAGATTGCAGGAATTCTTTAAAATTTTCAATTTTATAAATATTCTCCTTTTTTTTAAGTAAGCTAGAATTTTGGATAGAAAATTTCCAAACAGCAATTTATTTTGAATTTTAAAAATTCTGAAAACAGAAAATTTCAAAAATTGCGTTTATAATTCAAATTTAATATCCTTGATTGCATTTCAACTACATTTTATTTTTTGAAAGAATAATTTTATTTCAGTTTTTGTTATTTTATATTGTTAACATTAATAAACGATTTAATGACTAAACAAATAAATATCTAAATCCGAAGTTAGGTCTGAAAATTTGAATTTAATCATATAGTTCCTTTTTTAAAAATATCTCAAATGTTTTCGAAATTCAAATGAATTTTTACGTATAAAAATGCAAGTATTTTTCTATATATTGTAAGGTCATTGAAATGGGAGCCAGCGTACAAAAAAAATTATACAAAATGTGCTAAAACAGTATTATGTTTTCAATATAATGAATATCACAAAGTTATAAATCAAGAATAAAAATCGTAAAATATTATCAAAATTGAAAAGGTAATCATTATTTAAATTGACAGAGGATATATACTTAAGACTTGAAAATCTAAACAACAAAAATTTTTATAAGCATTTATTTTTCTATTCTTAATATTTATCTATTACTAGTTTAGAAAAACGTTAATGTTTTAAATTTTCACAAATTTACTTGAGGCGTAAAAGTTATGTTTGGTATCGAAAGATTGCTTTTTTATTTATTTGTTTATTTTATAAATTCAGAGCATGCCTTTAATTCTAAATTGATCAGTTTTATGAACGTTAATGAATATTCAATAATGAATCTTTTTTTATAATTATTTTAGATCATCATATAACTAATGTACTATAAGTTTGCCCTGAATTTGTTAACTTTATTTAATATGGTTTATTTTTACTCAAATAAATAACACCATATTCTTATAAAAAAGATTAGCTAGGAATTTAAATATTGTATTAATATTATATTTTATAATAAACAATGATTATTTTGCGAGCTCAAATTCATATGTATTTTAAGAAAATAAATAATTTTTACATAATTTGAACAGCTAATTAATTTATTTCTAAATCAATATCTCATTTCCAATTTCATTTTATTTCTGTAATCAATTTTGTCCCTTTAATATATAATCAATCATATTTATGTCATCTATATCTTGTAATCGTTATTTCCAGATTGTAACAACACAACTAAATTTAAACATTCTGTGATTTCTATAGTCATATAACTTTAGCATACTATTTCATTCAGATTTTCAAAGTGAATGTTCTTTGTTTTCAAAACTTTAATTTTTTTGAAAAAGAAGTTTATTTGAAATATAAAATGCGTTTATTATATTTTTAGATTAAAATAACAGAATCAATTTTATATGGAATATACCATTTTATGTTTCAAAGATAAACCAGAAAAATTAATTTTTAATTTAAATAAGAAGAGTTAAGTAAATATACAACCACATTTTACAAAAAAGAAATTCTCTGGTTAAGATTATTATATTTAAAATTTCTTTTTATACCTAATATGGATCGCGTTAAAAGATAACGATTTGTAAAACTTGCGTATTAATAATTTGCTTATTTTAAAAATAAATTTGGTAATAATAAAATAATTATTTTCTGTTGGTTAAAAATTTAATTGCTTAGATTGTAGCATTAATATGATTTCGATTCAGTAATCCACAATTTCGATAGGATCATTCCATTTCACACACCTTCTAAAATAAAAGAGCTAAAATATTTTCTGCATTAAAATGCTTAGATCACCTTTAAATATAAAATTCCATTATTTTGCTTCTGAACAGTTTACTGTTTAAAAATTTGATTATTTATATTCCTCATAAATTTATTTCGTTTTAAATCTGCAATAAATTTCTAGTAAGGAATTTTATTCTATTAAATATTATCGTTACGTAATCTAGAAAAATTATTGCATGTATGCAAATTAAAAAAAATATATATAGAATATAATGATTTTCACAGCAGAGCAAAGCTAATATCAGAAATATTGTAGTTTATTTTTCAATCGAGAAAATTTCAATAATATAGTACAATATTTTTAAGAAATAGTATCTTTTTAATATTGATATATTAAAATAATGACTTTTTTTTATATATGGTGCAACAGTAAATAGTGTTGCTATATTTTTCAATATTATGTTTCATTAAAAAGAAATAACACATGTATAATATTCTTGGCTACACACTTATGAGACAATCATGTTATTCTATTGCCTTAAGATGATACTTCTGTTTTATTATCAACATTTGAAGTGTATGTAAAAAGAAATTAAAGTAATAACGAAATAAAAAGCAATATGCAGAGAGTAAACTTATTAGTAAATTTTTTCCTAATGCACAAAAATAAAAACGCAAATGAAATGAATTTTAGTCATTAAGGTAAATGTTATTTATTATGGAGGACACATCGAATTTACTATAACAGCCATGAGCTCTTTCGATGGAAATTAAATAATTTCCATTTACGAAATTTATGTGTTCATTTCAGTCATAACTAGTCGATAAAAAATGCCGTCAAAAACAATAAAAACTGAATTAAATTGACTAAGATGTAAGAAATAATTAGCATAAGCAGGAAAATT
>CM057813.1:126865662-127022410 GCA_030067965.1 Latrodectus elegans
AAAATAATAATGAGAGTTACTAAAAAGTAAACTGCTATCAAAATTAACATGACTCTCATTCAAAACAATTGCACACAGCTTTAAAATATAATCCAGTTTAGTCACAAGAGTTTCTCCATTTATATTATGTAAATAATTTTCTCTAAAGTATGTTATACTACTTACTTCACACACACATATATTGTAAGAGTATAATATATTGATAAGATGATGTATGATTTTATCTCTTTGTGTTTATATCTTTTCTTCCAATAATTTTGAAATATTAACATGTAAATAAATAATTATTTCATTTTATAGTTTCTACTTAAATAAAACATAATTGTAGAAAAAACTTATTCACTGCAAGTTGCTTCATATTTTGCTTGGAATAAAGTTATAGTGTAACAACAAGCAATATAAAGACAATTAAATTTTCAAATGATTCATTGATTACTTCTTAATTAATTGCAAGTAAACTTCTATTTACATTAAAATAAAGTTCAATATAGAAAAGTAAAATTAAAAGACAAATGAAAGAAATTTTTTATAAAACATTGTTTTTGGTAAACAATTTTTCATTCATGAAGCTTCTTTCAAGAAAGGGTTTAAAATTTATTAATTAAATTGAATAAAAATAATGTAACTTTTAACTACTTAATATAAATAATTATCTTTAAGAATGTCCACAAAAATTCTGCTGATATTTTCTTGCTGAAATCAATCAAAATGAATTTAATATAACAATTGTATTATCAAGTAAATTTCTCATTCAAATGTAAACACGTATACAAACAACGTGTTTTCTACGAGAATCTTCCAAAATTCATCGATCTCGTTTGTGACGTCAGAATCAGTTTGGTTACTGTGGTATCTGGCTCGGTAAGGGAAAAAAGTTCGTAATGGCCCCGGTTCAGATTCAAGTTTGTTCTCCAGCACCTTCCGGATATTTCTCAAGTGGTCTTCAAATGTGCAGCTTACGATGATGATATTCTCTAAGTATACTAGACAGGCTTCATAGAAAAGTTCTCTCACCACAGTCTCCACGGGGCGTTCAAATGTTGCCGGTGCATTGCAAAGTCCAACTGGCATAGCCTTGAACTACCAGAGTCTTTTTCCGTAGTTAACGCAGTCTTTTCTCGATCGTCATTATGTATCTCTACTCGAAAATAAACACTCTTGAGATGCAGAGTCGAAAACCATTGATTTCCAGATAAAGCGTCAAGTGCGTCAATCCTAGAAAGAGGGTAACTATCTTTCCTAGTGATGCCATTCAACCGGTGATAGTGAATGCAGAATCGTCTGGAATCTTTCTTCCGGACTCGGACGATAGGCAAAGCCCAAAGACTCTTTGATTGCTCAATGATGTCATCATGCTGCATTTCTGTCAGAAGATTACCATTTGCTAAGTAAGAAGAAGTGGTTAGTCTTCTTGCATGTTGCATGACGGGAAGAGGATTTCCAGTATCAATTCAGTGCAGCGTCATTTTAGTCCGTCCAACATCGTCTAGTTTTATGAAAAAGAGCTCCTTAAATTCTAGTTACAGCTTTTCTGCAGCACATCTTTGTACATCATTTAATTCCGCTCTCTGTAGGAGTTCGCTAAATAGAGTATCAAAAGGCTGGGATAGGGTGGCTTGACAGTTTCGTTAAACACAAGTTACTGGAGCACAGGTCACCAACACCTCTCCTTTTTTATGACCTTCGCCCTGTCACTAATATTAGCAAATCTTACTGGGATAACATCTCGTGATAGGTTGACGAGTGATGAAGACACCAATAATCCTCCAATACCATTGTCAGCTTTTGGATATTAAATCAGTACTTAATGGAAATTATTATCTTCTGCAAAAGCTACAGAAACTATAGTCTCAGTTCTTGGTGGTACTGTAGTTTCACTCTTTGCAATTATATGATGGGCTGGTTTAATATCTGCATATTTTGTCTTAAACACCGCTATGTCCCCTGAACTTGAGTGCAGTTCATTATTCTTAAAATCCAACTTGAATTACTTTCTTTGAGGAAATTCAATCCGAGAATAACTTGGTCATTTATATCAGCCACATATGCCGTCTCATGGTACATGGTATCTCCAAACGTAATGTTAATATAGATTTTTCAATGAACATTAATATTGTCACCTATCACAGTCCTAAGGGTAATTCAGGGTGGCGTCCAGATGATTTTTTCTCCAAGTTAGCGAGCCAAATCTGTTTGAATAATGATTACGTTGGCTCCAGTACAGGCTTATTATACTGCCGGGTACTTTGTGGACTTACCTCATAACGAACAGTCCGTTGTAGCCGCTTCATAGAGACGAAATATGAAATACCTTGAACTGGGGCTTCTGACCCTCCTTACACTACCGTCCCAGTTGTGGTGAAAGTTTATTTCCACCATCTCTAGACACAAGGCAGTTTTTGCGTACGTGTCCGGCTGCACCAACCCTAAATTTCGGTTTTTCTGAAACCTTTACTCTCCTTTAAGCTCCGAATTCTCGTCTCAAATCTTCAAATTGCTGTACGATGTCAAAGTTCGAATTTGTTGCGGAGACTACTTAGATTGAATGCCGATCCTTACACGCAGCCGGCATCCTATATGTGTAGACTAAAGCAGATCCGATATCCTTGACATCTGCAAGTCTAAGTGTACCTTTTTGTGTCTCCAGATCCCACACACTACCGATGAAGTGCTGTAGGGCCAGATCTTGGTGTGTCTCAAGCAATCCGAAAATTCTAGATGGGAAATTCTCTGAATACCGGCAGCCAATTTTGCAGTCTTTCTCCCGCCTTTTGATAGCGGGACTTTAACTGCAGTTGGCTATATTCTTTACTGCACTTCTCTCCAAACTGCAGCTCAAGTTCACTTGATACAGCCTGAAAATCATACATTTGCTCTTCCGGAAGTGTCTCGAGGATATCGCCCGCTTCTCCTCTTAGCGAAGCTGCCAGGTGAAAAGCTTTCGCTCATGGATTCCATTCATTAGCTTCCGCTACCATCGTAAACTGTATTCTGTATACTTGTTCAAGATGTTTTTCCATCGAATGTGTTGAAAGTTTAATCGTGGCTACGGAAGGCGTAAATATCACTTTAGATTCTTCATGTTCATTTGAAATCTACTTATTTAGGCTTTCAATCTCATATTCATATTCTCAAATCCTTTTTTACATTTTCACCTACTTCTTCAGCCTTTACATTGTCGGAATGATCTTTTATTTCCTTCCAAATTTCTTGTTCGAATTCTTTTCCAGTGTTTTCCCGAACATTCTTGTCAAGATTCTCCTCTATCTTCAAGACTTTTGTTTCAATGTTTTCTTGAATTTTTCTGTCAAGGCTCTCCTCTGTCTTCTAAATTTTAGTTTCAACTGAAAATACCATGTCTTCAAATGAAGCTATAGTAGCTTCAATTACCTTTATATTGGTTTTAATCTCTTCCTGTCCAGCTTTCATTCCTTCTTGTCCGGATTTTATTTCATCATCTTGTTTTTAATCTCTTTCTGTCCAGATTTCATCTTCTTTATCTGTTCAGCCAACATTTCGAGGAGACTTTTTATCATATCCATAACCAATTTTTTTAGTGATATGTTGCATCAACTCTTCAATCCCACTTCAGACACCAGTTGTATCGAGCTTCGGGATTTATGTTGATTAAGAGTCAAGGATATAAACTCTTTAAAATTCACAAGACTTTAAAAGCAGCAAATTCAGCTAAATATAGAAAATTCCAGCAGTAGAAATTACAATTCAACAGATATAATACAGACAATACTGCAGGAAACCGCTTCCAATTACAGCAAGCTGTAATTTCTCATAGAAACAACAGCTTCTATGCTGTAAACTATCATTCAAGATTGATCGTCACCACTGACTTCTCACTTAAGCTATAAAAACTCAGAAACTGATTCGGTCCGTGCAATGGTGGAATTTATAGCTTACTTGGCGTGAAAGCCTAGGCCTTTCTCCAAAGTTCTGGAAGCTTCCAGACCAACTCACTCAATAATGGCCCCAGAGCATAGGTGGTGGAAGTTTCCAAAACTATCTAGTTTCAGCCAAATCTCGCCAAGTCGCCAATTAACTCACCAAGTGGTCTCCAAGTAAGCCATAAATATCACCGTTGCAAAGTTTGTAAAAAAATGTTTACAAGCTTTGCAACAGCATATATATATATATATATATATATATATATATATATATATATATTCTAATTTTTTGTGGTTAAGATTTCCTTCCTCTTATAACGAATTGTAAATCTTATAATTAATTATCAAAAGTAAATGCAAAATATTGAACTATTTAAATTATATAAGTTAATTTTTCAGATTGTATTGCAATGGAAAAGTTCGTGATGATCGTGTACACATGCCTGTTCCTTTTTTTGATCTTCACCGAAGGTAAGAAAATATTACTTATATTAAAAGCATATTTGAACTCAAATATATTGTTACTCCTATAAAGAACATTTATCATGCCTTTGAATTAATAATTAGGATTTCGTCTAAGCATTATTAATTTGATTTTTAGTACGAACAAATCTTACAAATAGATTAAAGATGAAATTATTGCTTAGGCAGGAAATAATTTTTTCTCATTAAGACATAAAAAAGCAGATTGTAACTTGTGGGACAGAAGTTGCTTTCTGTAAAAATGTTGTAAGTTCTCTCTCTCTTATTTAAATATGACATATAATTTATTAATGAATTCATTACTTTATCTGAATAGGGAATACAAGTAAATGATGGAAATTTTTTAGGTTTATATATATCAGAATACATATTTATAGGCATTTTTATTGTATTAGAACAGAGCTTCAAAAAATTGCCCAATTTACTTAGAGTTATAAGTTCTTAGCTATAAGTGTATTTGTTTTGTAAAAATTGATCATTCTCTCTTTTTTTCCCGAATATTTTTGGAAATAATATTTCCCGTTAATTATATAAAAATATAATAATATCAAGAAGTAACATTTTATGTAAGCGATGATGTGCAAATGTAATTTGCATTGCATAAAAAGCATAAAATAGAGGGTATTTGAAAAAAAAATCCTAGTTTTATGTTGGAGCTCCACCTTACTATAGTAATCATCTTTTGGAAAAATATAAGCCCTTTTTACGCTTTAGTTTTATCCGTTTGGGAAAAGCATACTCTGCCAATTCGTAATACATTTCTCCATTTATTGTTGTTTTCTGAAAAATGAAAGATAACTACAAGATATTTTATCAAACCGAAGCAAGCATTAACTTCGAGAGTCACACTGATGCTGAATAATTTCATGTGGTTGCCGAGGAGCACAATGAGGAGATTTGAAGAATCACACATTTCAGACTAGAACAGCATGTTTTACTTTACATATTCCAAGAGACTTTTTTTTCAACCGTGTAGTTTTTTTCAACACTCTGTATATTATATCTTTGCCCTATACATCTTTGTAAAAATAGTTTCGATGTTTGAGGAAATAACTTAATATTAATCAATATCCTTATTATTCAACAACATTTAAGCTTATTATTCTTAAAATAGTTTAACGAGTTTTTGGAAATAATTAATGCCTAGATTATTTGTTTGAAATAAAGAATAATATTGCACAATTTAAGTGTAAGTATCAATTATACCAAATGAAGGAATATTCAAATTTTTCAATTTATTATCCTTGAATCTCTAATTAAAGAGTTTGCTGAGAAGAATTACATAAGTAGCATTAATATTATTTAGTCCTTATATTTACTGAAATCTTCAGAATAGCAATATTCATCATTAAAAGCCACACCATCATTAAAAGCCATGACAAATTTAATTATTCCAATGAAGAAAAACATACACAAAATCTAAGTTTGTGTGATAATTTTAAGTTTATTGTGTGTTCAAAGTAAAATGTTATCAGACGTATATTAAGATAAATGACATTGCTTATTAAAATATGTGTCATGAATGTTTCCTTGTTTATTACATTCTACTGATATTAATATTATTTTTAACAGTTTCATGCAGTGCCCTTCATATTAATTCGAGTTAAACTGGCACTGCAAGAGGGGAACGATCATTTGATTGCCCACCTGAATCTTCATTTACAACAAAAAAAAAAATATATATATGTTGCAGAGATGTCAGTTTGCTGTGAAGATAGTTCTAATCAATGGAACTGTATTTATTTTCATTGGATTATTCTGAAATTAGTTCTCATACAATTTCATATGAGATATTTGGGAAAACATGGTTATAACAACTTTGAGCATTTTGGAAATTCTAATGAAACGCAATGATTTTAGATGATATTAAAACTGCCAAAGATAATTATGAGGCATTTGAGAAATCGATGAATTTTATCTTCTTGAACGAAGTTTCATTAAGAGCATCATGTATTGGAAAAGAGCAAACTATGAAATCTTATAATGGTACCCATATTTTCATATATACAGGGATGGGCAGATGCATTCTGAATATAACTTGCTTTTGATAGTAGAAGCAAATTTTTCATCTGTTGTCCGAAAAGAAAAATCTATTATTTCGATAAAGACATTGGTCTTTTCTAAAATTAATGGAAAGTACATGTATTTTAATTACCATTGAAGTAGTTTCGAATTCAAATTTCCCAGAAAATGATATCAACAAATGGTAAAGAGGCTCTATCGATTTATGATCTCGACATTTTTTAATTTGGCACTTGAATTTATAATTAGAAAATTAAATTTTAGGGCCTTCATTATTACTAAAACAAATTAAATTTGCGTATTTAGTAGTAAAATAGCAATGATATACAAGCAGAAATGTTTTAATCGAAGTAATAAAGAAATTAATTAATGTATCATGTTTAGCTTATCTGTGCTATATGTGAACAAATATATATATATATATATATATTCTGGTGGAAAAAATTCTCTCTCAATTAAAGACTCTCATAAATTCTCTTATTCCTATTAAAGTGCATGATATTTTTATATTACCTTTATTTGAATCACATTTTTAGTTTTCAATTATTCAATGTAAAAAAATTGCAAAGAAAACTTGATTTAGTGAGAATTTAGATCATTTAATCATAAATTCAGAAATTTCGAGTGGAAATGCAACTAAAGACACTCGTTGTTTTTCGAACAAATTTATTAATAATTAATGAATGACACCTCCATTGTTTACAAATACTTCATGCATTATATTTCGCATCGATTTTACAAAATTTTTAAGGTAATTTAATGGCAAATTTGACCATACATCACGAATTTTGCATTTTAAGTCCATTACTGACTGAAAGTGGCCGTTTTCGTAAACTTTTTGTGTTATCGATCCCCAAAAATTTTCAATAGGGTTCAGATCGGGACTTCTATCTGGTCAATCCATAATCTTGATGTTTCGCTCCTTGAAAAAGGCTTTTGTTGCTTTAGAGCTGTGATTGCTTGCATTGTGTTGTTGAAATATCCTGGAATCTTCCTTCATATTTTCGGTATAATTCAACAGAGCGTTATCTAGGAATTCATTATCGGAGGAATTCCTTTTAAGTGTGATCGAACAAACAGGGGTTGTTCCATAGCTTGAGAAAGGTCCCCAAACCATCAATGTGCCTCCACCAAAATTGGGACAAACTGAAATCTCCTTTTTGTTCCCTATGCGATGCCATTAAGAATTGTTTTGATGTGGTCCATCTAAATTAAATTTTTTGTCATCTCTGAACACCACATTGCTCCATTCAAATTCCCAATTTGCAAGTTTTTTTGCAAATTCCAAATGAGAATTTTCATGCTGAATACTTAAGAGAGGTTTGCGATGTTTTTCGCTCATTTAACAACTCCAGATTGATTTTTTTCTCTGATTCTTCAAGTTGTAACAATGAGGCGTAAATCTCTCTTAATTTCAGTGGAATTTACGTTAGGTCTCATTGCCTCGCGAATTATCTACCATTTTTAACGGTCACTTAATTTACCACAAATGCCTCGACGACTCTTAACTCCATACATATCATCTTTATTTAAAAAAATGCACACAACAGTTGGACAGCGATTTTTTTTTCAGTTGACCTATTTGAGTAGCCTTCCTTTAAAATTCGAATTTTTGTTCGCTCTTCTATCGAACTAAATTTGCCCGGTGTTACGCGTCCCATTCTATAATTACATTCGAAGCTGAAATTCTAAATTTAAAGTAAGTACCTTTAATAGCATTTCCACTCGAAATATTGGAATTTTTAAACTAAATGATGTAATACTAAATTTGTTTTTCTTCGCAAGTGTTTTGCACAAAATGATTCAAGACAAAATATTTAATTCATATAAAGAGTACAAAAAATACCACCGGCATTTATTTGAAAATAAGTGAAATTTTGAGTGTCTTTAATAGTATTTCCACCAGTATATATATATATATATATATATATATATATATATATATATATATATATATATATATATATATATACTTCATCTGATGACATCCAGGACAATTTGAGAAATTTGTAATTAAAATAAAGTAATTATGTATATTGATTCAGTCAAAATAATCGTCCATATGATAATATTATCCTGCTGCACGTGACATTTCTTCCCCATTATCAAATAGTTTATAGGACAAATAAATCTCTTTTTCCCTATAAAGTAAGTCTAATGATTGTTTGAAAGCAAAAGCAATAATTGCTAAGTTGGTTATTCTGTAGTTAAAGTAAACTTATGGGAAAATTTTGTAAAACAATTTGACAAGCTCATTAGTTTGTGTTAATTCTTCAATCTGATTAAAATTCTATCACGATATATATATATATAAATTTAACTTTACATCATAATTTTCCGTTTCTCAGAGTAATTTGATTTTTTTAAGTCTTTTCGCTTTGCATGCAGCATCCAGCTACCAAACTATTGAAAGATACAATATATTGAAAGATACAACAAATATTTCATTATAAATGGGACATTTTTTACATTTATATAATTTGTATTTAAATTTTGCGAAATGAAGAAATCTATAAGGTATTTTACGGATTATTTGATATACTAAAAGTAAATTTTTGATTATCTCCCTTATAGTACTTAAAAATAAAATTTTAACCTGAAAATTGTACAAGAATATATAATTCTTGTTACACTAAATTACAATGATAAAATAAATAAGCTATTTTTATAAAATTTTAGCAGGTTTTATAAATGGAGGAAACTAGAAAATGTTTACCGTAAAAGTGTCTTTTTTATTATAGTTTACTACATTCCCTTTTAAAAATATTTATTTTCTTTAAATCATGATTACTCAGTTAGACACAGGTGCCGTATAATCCAGGATGCCAAATTCTGAGTTTGGTGATTTTTTTTCGCGGATTTTCTTTTTTACCTATCTTTTTATATGGATATTTTTTTTACAGATGAAGACCAATAAGAATTAAGTTGAAAATTCGATTTTGACAACTTTAGTGTTTAGTCATCGCGGAGAGATTTAGAACATGTGGCAAAAATTATAAATTGTTGATATACAATGAAACAAATACAAATAATTTTGGATTTTTTCTTTGTTATGAAACAGAGATAGAGCCTATCTTAATTTACAAATTAGACTATTAAACATTAAATAAAAATATATACATGCATACATAAATTTATTTCTAAAGTTAAAGCACTTTTGAATCAATCAATTTTAACTGAAAAACAGATATTTTTAATAAATCAATAATTTTTTTACAAATTGCAACAAAAAAAATTTAGGTATAATGAAATATTCAGAATTTTGATATTTGGAAAAACGTGCGATTTCAAGATGAAGATCGAAAGCGATCTGTATTGGTAGACGGATATCACGCCTAATGAGGTAATTTACGTTGGCGACAGAGCTGTAGAGAGCTTGGTGCGAAAATTTGAAATCGTGCCAAA
This sequence comes from Latrodectus elegans, assembly GCA_030067965.1. Classification (NCBI taxonomy): domain Eukaryota; kingdom Metazoa; phylum Arthropoda; class Arachnida; order Araneae; family Theridiidae; genus Latrodectus; species Latrodectus elegans. The sequence continues at coordinate 126,875,472 of CM057813.1, forward strand.
CCTGTACAGCTCTGTAAACTTTTACCGTATCTTATAATTTATATTTATTCTTTTGCGATTGTTTCTTTATTTTTCGTTCATATTCGTGTTCTGATTCTTCTAGAAATTTCGTTAGAATTCGTATTCCAATTTTATTGTAATTCATATTTACTATTTTGTAATTCTCATATTTTTCTTATTTGCATTCGTTTCCAAAGTTATTTCGGAAATGAATACGAATAAGGAAAATTTTCGTATTTCCAAATGTTTCGCATTCTGGTCTAATGTTTCATTTTTTTTTTTTAAACTCTCATTATTTCAAAAATGCTTATTCTCGCTTTTTATTTATCAGGTTTAAATTTGATATTTAATAATTTTATAATAATTTTATGTAAGATTTTTCAAAAACGAATATATTTTGTCATAATTACAACATGTTAGCGCGGCGTTACGTCACAATTACGTCATCTTGGCAACATTTCGTCATTCCAAAAAATTTCAAAATTTGAGACCCTGGATTATAGAGCACCTTTGCCCTCAGTTATATAATATATATTTGATGCTAATATAAACAGAAAATTATATAATAATGTATAGAATATTTCATCAAATACAGTGTTTTTACTAAGCAATTTTTCTCCAGACATACTTTTTTTTAAATAAAATACTAATTGCTTATTCTTATTTATTCTCAAAAATTTTCCATTTTTCTTTAAAAAAACTATATATTCTTTTAAACGAATTTTAATAAAAAAGAAATCAATTCTCAATATACGCATTGAAATATAGTAAATATCTTTTTTCATCATTTACAAAGGAACTAATATTTTAAATTTTACTTCATTATTAATAGTGAAAGTATTTTTCATAAAATAAAACTACTGAGACCAAGATTACTATTCATTCTTTTCAGTAAATTATTGTTCTAATAATATCATAATTTTAAATGAGCAATTTAAAACATTCTGATTAATTTCAGTTATATTCCTTGAGGAACGTTCCGAAAGGAAAATTATTAAGCTGTAAACTGTTTAAATAATATACTGATTACCTGAAGTATTTTTTTTAATTATTTTTTTGATTAAATTCTGCTTATTATGAAAATCTATACTGATATAATAATATAAATATGCTCTCATCATCAGGAAAAATATAGCAATTTAATAAGCTGAGATGGAAATTATTGGACTAATTGTAATATATTTGATGTAAAATTTAGAAAAAAACTATATTCAATAGTTTTATATTTAAATTTAAGAGTTCACATGTACTTTTTAATAATTTTGATCTTTTAAATGTTTTATTAGTTATGATTGAATAAAAAACTGAATTCGAAAAAGTCATTTGTGACAGTTTGTATTTGATTAATTTCAAGTCGATACATTTAAATTACCAGTAGACATATTTCGCTTTTATTTAATTTACTTTAAATAAAGTTGTGTGTATGTGTATGGTGTGCCAAAATCTTTTGAATTGCATCCGTTATGTAATGGTCTGTTTTATTTACTCAGTATAAATTATATTTGATGTTGAAATGAATTGTCATTGAAGTATAAAGAATAAAAGTATTGTTGTATAAGTTAGTATTTTTTAATTTAAGAAAGTTTTCTTTGAATGGAAGAATACGTTTCAGGTTAGTCATATTTTTCCAGAAATAACCCTTATAATCTTTAGGATTTAATGGCAAATGTTTTTTTATAACACTTTTAAAATCAAAGTAAGATGTTAAATTAATCATTTTAAATACTCAAGTACTTATTTATAGAAGCGTTACTTTCCTTTATCTCATAATTAAAAAAAAAAAAAAATAATAACGCTTTTTATTTTTTATAAATAAAAAACAAAATGTTATATGAAATGAATATATTTTTATGGTTTTATTTTCATGATTAACCCATTTATATGATATTCGAAAAGTTTGTTATTTGATAAATCTTACTAAATTAGTGTATATTATAAAAATATTTCGTGTAGACAGATAATTTTCTTCGCGATATTTTATGCCAGAAATTCAAGAAAAATATTTTTGTTTAGAGAATATTTGAAAATATTTCGCTGTCAAGCATTAATGTACATACGAGTAACATTAACAACTTATCAAGTAACTCCATACCATATTTAGTGACAAAGTGTGGAAAAGTAACTATCAAAAACAGATTAATCAATGAAAAAAAATAATGAAGTCAGCAATTTATTTTTCTTTGAAAAGACTTAAAAATGAATTAAAATAACTTTCAACGGTATTCGGTTGTACACTAAGCAAAATATTTCATAAATTACTAGTAATAGTTTGTGGCTAATTACTAGTAATAGTTTGTGGCTAATTACTAGTAAAAGTTTGTGGCTATTCGTGACATAGCAGCAGGAGTGAAAGAAAAATCTTGGGTTCGATTTGAACTGTTGTTGATCAATGGAATAATACTGGTATACTTTTTTTTCTACAAGGACAATTATTGGGGTGCGTTCTTCAGTTTTTGCAACATATTAGTATATCTCGCCGTTACGCAGCAGACATAAAATGGCTTGGAAAAAGCATTTTAAGTCTATTTGGCAGTGTCAAAGTATTTTCTTTTTTTTTAGATAAGGACCATTCTCTATTAAAATCATCATCGCAAAAAGTTTTAGAGAATCAGTTTTATTAGGAAAATATGAAGGTAATAATTTACGGTAAAGAAAATCACCTCATTTAATCTTTAACAACCAAAGTTGGTGAAATATGTTTAAGTTTTGATTTTCGTGAATATTGTTTTCTTTCATTTAAGGTAGAATCTTATGAATCGAGCATGACAAGGTATTGCATGACAAGAGTTTTTATAATATTTTTCAGTAGAATTATCGAACTATATTTTTAGTGACGGAATTCAGTGTTTTAAATTATGATGGCCAATTGTATAATAGAGCATTTAACTTCACAAAAAGTATTCAGGCAGATTCTATTCAAAGTCATCAAATTTCGAAGAACTGTCATTCATCAACTGATAATTCATAAGCCGATTCTGGTATCAAGGTAATAAAACTCTGTATTGTGTACCATTTTTAAATCACAAATTCTGACAAAAACATATCTTCACATTTACTGCAGAATTCTGTGGAGTTTTTTTTTTTCATGAAAAAAACACTTTTAATTATCACCCGAGAAAAAACACATAGTGAATTACACCTCTTTTGTGAGATAAATGTCGATTTGTAGAACAGACGTTGCTAAACTTGTTTAATATTTTTTATTTAAAAAATTTCAAATATGCTAATAAAAATACCAATGTCATAAACATTTAAAAATTTTACTTAAAATAAGATTTCCAATTAATAAAGAGTTATAAATTGATCAAACTACGTTTTGTGAGAATGAGTGACAAATATTAATATTCATATCTTTAAAATAACAAAAAATTAAAGTTAATACAAAGCAGTTTATATTTTTTAAAAATGCAATTAAATTCTGGATGCAACATTGTGCTATTTGGATGAATTAATGTATTTTTTTCATGAAAATACTCAAGATTTAAAGTAATGAAATAAATTTATGATTAAAAATTTAACAAACGTTACTTAATAATTTAGTATCTTCTAAAAATTGTAAAACAGCAAACTAGCTGAACAATTTAATTTAATAAGCAAATAAAAATATAAAATGCAGTTACAAAAATTCTCTTTATTATTGGTACTAAAATGTGAAATGTTATCTTTAATAAAAATATTTTTAGATAAAATTATCTTCCATTTATGCAAATAAACTTAATTAAAATTATTTACATCCAAATAATGAACATCCTCGGAATTTTTTACACCGTGAGTAACTTCAATTAAATTTTTGACATAATATTGTTTTGTTTCATCAATCAACAGAATTAAAGATATTGGTGGATTGAATAACATTTGTTTCTGAAATAAAATTTCTTTTTTAGCTGATATACAATTAGACAAACCGAACAAATTTGCTGATAATAATACGAAAAATAAAAATGAATATAAAGGAAAATCGGATGAATGCAGTAAGTATTAAATGTTATTTATTGATAGTCTTAAATACTTTTAGATACATAATTTAATGATTTAAGGTATTATTTTCTGATTCCAAAAATTATATTTGTAAAATATTCAATAATTTTCGTATTATTTTATTATTTAAGTAGTTTTGAATTTAAATTTTTTTTATATTTTATTTATTCTTTATATAATTGTAATGTAATCTCTTTTGAAACTCTAGTGGCTTATTATATTTGTATTTTAATGGTATTGATTTGATTTCTAAATTCTCTACTGCGTCCAACTGTGTACGAATAATAGAATTAGAAATCAAATGATTTTTTAGTTTAACATTTTTATCCTTTTAGATCTAAATTCCATGGTTTCTCATTGTGAGTGTTCGGGTAAAATAATGTTTTGTGGCAAGAAAGATTTAAAAAGCATCCCGAAATTCCATTCAAATAACATTGAAGAATTGTAAGTAAATTTCATTTACATTAAATAATATATCTTTAACTTTTATTTTAATTTATTAAAAAGTAAGATTTGAAATGATTATAAAAGCAAAAAAAGTAGCGTTCTTTATGTGTGAGTGTCACCGTAAAAGTGGTTACTTCGGTGAATATACTTATTCACAAAACACAGTAAATGTTATACATTATTAAATATTTTTTAATTTTAAATTAATTAAAATTAAGAAATTTATTTAAATTAATGTAAAAATAATTTTAAATTAATTAATTAAGAAATATTTAATAATGTATAACATTAAAAAAAAGTAGAACAACGTTTTTCTGCCAGTCAGTATCTCTTATTTTCTTATTTGTTATAAATATTCTAATTTGTTAAAAAGGTACGCTGTTTCTCTGTTCTCGGAAATGCCTACAGCAATACCTTTTAAAGATTTTCAAAACTGCCAAATTTCTGCGTATCAAAATGATAGTAAGGATGTCAAAGAGATTGCTCGATTGTTTCAGGTGACAGCTTCAAACTTTATCTGAAATCCTTATAAAAAGGGAAAGAAAAAGAGGATGGGTAGGCCAAAAAACCACGTGAAGAAAGAAAACTTGCTCGTGTGCTTTAAAAGAACAAAGGAAGTGTTTTAAAGACAAAATATCAAGCAGGTTTTAATAATGTAACGAAACAAACAGCTTACAACTATACTTAAAGATCTCAAAATTTCATTTTTAAAAAACGGAAACATCATCCCCTAAGTGGACACAAGCTGACATTGATAACCGCTTAGTGTGATCTAAAGCGGTCACGTCCTTCCAAAATGTTTCGTTGGAAGTGAAACCGGGAATAGTTTGCTTATAGCCCGTTAATTTATAATTACAATTCAAAATTTAGATGGTTAAATTATTTTAAATAAAAATTTTGAATTTAATATTTATACTATTTTTTTTTAAAAATTTCTTTATTCAGAGTATAAGTCCAAAATCTGAAATATTTGAAAAATGAATAAAATCTGAAATATTATCTGTTTTTCATTTTATCCGAAACTGATATACACTTGAAAACAATTTTCAATTTTTATAATTTAATTAATTCTCTCATTTGTCTTTCACTTGTATTAATATCAGAAATATAAAGAAAGTAATACTGCAAAATAATTTCATTATTTCTTTAAATGCATTTTTGAGTAAAATTTTTTTCTTTGCTTTCATTCTAATTCATATTCTGTAAGTTAATAAATTAATGCACATAATCAACTATCCTTCATACAAAACTTGTATTCATTTAAATGTTTGGAATTATTTTATTCATAACATAAGTACAGAATCTAAAATATAATAACTGTATAAGTGTTTTTTTATCAATTCAATTGAAATCTGTAATTTATAAACTCTTAAAAAATAATTTGTGTGAATACTTTAAGAATTTAATCTATTGTATCCTTTATATTAGTATTAGTATCAGAATTATATAGAAGGTAATGATATAAAATAATTTGCTTCTTTCTTCTAATGCTACTTCTTTAAATGTATTTTTGAGTGAAACGTTTTCTTTTCTTTCATTCCAGTTCATATTATGTAAGTTGATGAATCAAATAAACATATTCCACTATCTTTGGTACAAAACATGAATCATAAAAATTATATAATATTATGATAAAAATAAACTAAAGGAAATTAAAAAATAAAAATAAGAAAATTTCATTTGGCATGTAAATTGATATTTTAAAATAATTACCGTACTTTGAGTGAAGAATTGTAAAATAAACAAATTAATAAAAAAATATCATTTTGATTTAAAAAAGTATCAAATTTCGCTACTTTTTGAATTGTAATATAAAAATAGTTTCTAAAGCAACTTTTTGTATCTTTAAAAAGCATAAACATGGTGGAATCAAAACCATGCATCCAGTTTTGATTTTAAAAAAATTTGTAATAATGAGTACATCATTAAAATAAAAAGTTTCTTTTTATCTTAATGATGTACTCATTATTACAGAAACACATTAATAATTCAGATATTTAGCTAAACATTTTTCTTATGTACATGTATCATTTCTTGCCTTGTATAAATTTTAAGTAAAAAGTAATTATATACAATTCAGTAAATATAAAATTATTTTTCTGATTGTCCTAAAAGAATCTATAAATTATTTATATTGTTATTTGAAGTTTGCTAATTCTAAGCCATTGAGTTTAAATTCATTCAAACATCTGCACATTATTCTTTCAAGCACATTAACTTACAAATTATATATTTTAATGTAGCTGTTCTGCAATGTTATTTCAACAGTGAAAATTTCTGAGCTATGAAATAAACTTTTTAAAATTAACATTAAAATATATGTGAAGTATATTTATAATGTATAATACAAAATGATAACTATATATTTCTCCTCAACCATTAAAAATGCATGTTTAAATGCTTTGTAAATGTGAAATTCTCAAGTTGGCATATAATATATCATAACTCAAATGTTCTTGTGTCTATGAATTATTAAAAGTAAACATTTTTCTGATGCATCAAACAATTTTTCAATCCAAGATTCACTTTTTGTAATGTATATCTTAAACACCACAATGTGCAAGCACTGAAAGAAAAAAAAATAGAGATACCTAATCATTAAATTATTAATCAGTACAAATGTAACTGTTATAGTGTCTATTGCACAAATAAAAGGTAATACTTTTAATGCTTGTTAAACAAGTCTCATTTAGAGTACTTTTATCACACTGCCTTATATAATAAACTTTAATACCAGAATGTTTTCGCATAAAATATACCAACAGCAAAAAGTTTTTTCATGAAATTTTATTTAATTCTCAAATATATATATATTTTATACAAATTTTCAAGAAATATAAAAAGAAGAATGTCTTTTTAATCATTGATTCTTGATTAGAAAACCATATTACAAATAAAATTTAACTTTTGAGCTTGCCTTATATTTCAGTTCCCCATTGGATATTTTTTAACGTAAATGATACAGCAATTTATCTTTTAAAGCCTTATAAGTATCACCAATGACAAATTTCAATTCAAATAGGTTTTGCATAGTGATGTAAAACAACTAATGACGGAAAAACATTAAGTTTTAAAAATACTCGCAAGAAAATCATCATTTAAAAACAATAAACTCATTTTTATCAAATTAAGATAATATATTAGAAGCAGTAAATATATAAAAGTAAATAGATCTTGGAAAACATAACACTATTTTTGAATAAATAAATAAATAAAAATTATGCATTTAAAGCTTTCTTAATAAATATGAAAGGTCATTAAAATTATTTATGCATATTAAAATAAAATTTCTATAGCTTTATAAGTTTTTAAGGCTTTATTTTTAAAATTTTTTTAATTTCCTATCAGAACAATTTATGTTCTTATTGTTAGACTTGTTAATTTTCATTACATTTTTATTGAAAACAATTTTATCTGTTTCAAATTTTGGGTAATTATGTAAACATACATTTGAAATCACTTAAAGAACTTTTAAAATATTTACAGGGAAACATAAATTACAATTAGTGCAAATTTTGTTAAAGCGAAACATACAATTTTGTTAAAGCGAAACAACAGATTTAATTCTTAACTTTCTTTCTGATGCCAACACTTGTTGCAAGGATACATGATAATTACTACCAGATACTTGTCGATAGTGTGAAAATCTGAACTCCAAAGCATCAGTGTGAAACTTCGAAGTCAAGACATATTTTGCTCCATCTGAAAGCAATATCATAGCAATGTTTATTATAACTTCACTTGTGTGGACGAGAGTAGTAAAAGTTTCCTTGCTCAAACAACCATTTCGAGAAGGGTCTTTCATATTCATGCAAGATTTTTCCCAAGCAACAAAATATTTCAAAAATGTCACATTTTCAGTATTATTTAATGCAAAAGGCAATGAATCAATATTTCTTGTGAACTTTGGTTTATGATCATGAGACACATTCATTATATCCCTTCATCTTTTAACATAGACCAAAAAGATACCTTATCATTGACATTATATACATCTTTTGGATGGTTTTTTTCCAGACATTGCAAGGCAACTGGATTAGTTTCATGAAAAATAGTTATTGCTTCCAATACATTCTGTTACCCCATATTTGTTGGATATAATGTTTTGACATTTGTATTAAAAACATATTTAACAGAAGAACATTCTTGAAATGCAAAAGCCTTCCTCAACAGTCCAAAGGAAGGACGAATAACATTCCCTGTTCCTTCAACACTTGGACAGGTGAAAGTCTTTTCTGAGTCAAGTTAAGAAATTTAATTATTTCTGAAGAACTTCAAGATATGTACAGAATCAAAAACAAGATATAAATTTTTACCAGTAATTGAATTTTTTTACTGCATTACTAGATAAAGAGTCATCACCCATCAATTGAAACATGTGTCAATTAAGAGTTATTATCGGAAATAACAGATAAAACTTCCAAATCCTGATTTGTGAAGTGTACATAAAATTCTTTTTGTCAAATTAAACAAATCTGCGGCTGTCATTGACAGTACAGGCAATAAAGAAACAACTTCTTTATATGAAGAAAAACAAGATGAGATCATGAATGCCTGAATGGAATTAGCTTCATCAAGAGTTTCACAATTTTCAGCAAAACATGCTATTTGCTTACAATTGTAGGTTACTTTTTGCTTAATGTAAATCTCATCAATTAGCAAGTTCTCTAATTTCTCTTCATCTTTCAGCCTTTTGCATTTTTGTCTTATATAATCAATGTTTTCTTCACTGTTATAAGAGAAATTTAAACTTCCAAGATTGAGAACATTCCTTAACATATCAGTACTAGGGAAAGCTAAAACATCAGAGTTTAAAATAGTTCGGCACAGGTGCCGTATAATCCATGCACCAAATTGTGAGATTGACGATTTTTTGGCGGATACTCATTTGTATCTGGCAACCTGATTATTATTACGTCATACAGATTAAAACCAATAACAATTAAGGTGAAAATTCAATTTTGACAACCCTAGTGTTTACGTCATAGCGGCAAAATTTAAAACATTTTGTTCCATGTCAGCATTTTACTAGAAATTTTTGCGAGTTAACTTCGTAAGATTTTTTTAGTGTGTTTTACAATTTGCTTGACATTTTGGATACTTTAATTTCAGGTTGTATTGCTCTTTTACATTACTTTAAAAATTTAAATTGAATTTAAAGTTACTGTTTAAAATTGTGTCGACACATTTTTTCTTTAGTTTATGTATGGCATTTTTATAATTTATATTATTACTATAAAATACTATATAATTTGTATATAGAGTCTTAAAATTATTGTGTTTCTGTATTTAATTTATTAAATATATTCTATTTAACAGTTTAATTTGTACTTAATAATTTATATTTATTTTCCGAATGTTGCCTTATTTTTCGTATTCGGATTCTTCTGGGATTTTCGTTAGAATTCACATTCCAATTTTCTTAAAACTTATATTACTATTTTTTAAGTCCCCATATTTCCCTTATTCGCATTCGTTTTTGAAGTAATTTCGGAAACGAATACGAATAAAGAAAATATTTGTATTTTCTAATGTTTTACTTTCTGTTCTAATGTTTCATTATTTTTTAAATCTTATTTCAATAATATATATTCACACTCTTTATTTATCAGGTTTAAATTTCATATTTAGTAATGTAAAGTTTTTCAAAGATGATTTTATTCGCGTGGCATTACGTCACAATGACGTCATCTTGGCAATATTTCGTCATAGCCAAAAAAACTCGGAATTTGTATCCATGGATTATAAGGCACCTGTCCCAATAGCTCGATAACAAGAAGGTGAAATAATATACAAGTAAGCAGCAAATTCATAAATATTGGAACTGTATCTTCTAGCAGATTTTACTTTAGAACACAGAGTCATCTGTTCAAATATAAAATTTCTTCTGTCATAATCTTCTGAAGTATCTTCTTGCCGATAATTTCTTCATGCTTTCAAAGCTCTTTCATAATTTTTTTCAATAGATAAGGGAGGTGAATTTGGTATAACATTTTCTAATTACCTCCATAACACCAATTTACCAACACTCAAAAGATGATCAAACTTTGTTTGTTCTTAAGCAACACTTTCAACAAAAACTAAAATTAAAAAATCAATGTTTCTTTTAATGCTTTTTAAAAGAATAGGAACAGATTGAAAAGACATAAGCAAAACATGAACTTCAGTTTCAGTTTTGTGTACTAGAATATTACCCGGAAGAGGAACTTTTTCCGGTATTTTCATTAATTCTTCAAAAGAATTAATTTTATCAGCAGTCATAAAATTTGATAAAGCTTTTTTATATTGATCATATAATTTTTCATTTCTGCTTATTCTTTTAACCCCACTTTTTTGTGTCAGATCTGCTGGACATCCAGGAAATATTGCAGGAACAGTTCCATCCTTCAGTTTAGGACAATTTTGAGGTACTATAATGTCCTCTTCATTTTGTGGTAAATAATAAAATCTTATAATTTGATAACCAGCGAAATGTTTTTCACAAACAACGCTTCGTTTGCTGAGGAAAAACTTTTTTTGGGGAATTTGTAATAACCACAAAGTTTACTTCGCTTCTTCTTTAGGAAATCTTAACTTAGATACATATGAGCTAGTTCCATAATTTGACTTGCAATAAGAAACACATTTTAACACAACGATCAGGCATTTTAAATTGCTTAAACTTCGAACAATGTTAAATGACAAATGATAAAAATGTAGTAAATGGCAACAAAGTTTTATTCGCACAGCTTCAATCGTTTCTTCCTAAGACGACCAATGTCATGTCAAGTTACGTGACTGCCAAGCTTACACGGACTCGTGTGTCTAGTTGGCTGTGGCTAAGGAGCACATGTCCTGGACTGCAGAATGAACTTCTGTGATATTTTCCGATGAAAAGAAATTTATTTTAGACGGTCGAAGCGGATATCAGCACTACTGGTACTGTCTGGGGAATGAAGACGAATACTATTCAACACGACAAAAAAGGAGGAGGGAGTTTAAGGGTTTGGTTGGGTGTTGGATACGGAGGAAGGACAAGTCTGGTTTTCTTAAATGGTAAGCAAAAACATACATTGAAGTGCTGAATTCTGAGCTTCTTTCTTATGGCTCTGACTTGGGGGGGGGGGGTGAAAAGTTAAAGTTTCAGCAAGATGGAGCTTCTATTCCCACCATGACTGGAGTCAACAACTGGTTCCTAACAAATAATGTGCATGTTTTACAATGGCCAGCCAAAAGTCCTGACCTTAATATAGTGGAAAATACCTGGGCAATGCTAGTTCGTCGAGTTTATGCTAATAGAAGAAAATTTGATTCGCTAACTCAGCTTCGAGAATCATTGAATGACTCGTGGGACAATTTTTGTCAAACAGAAGTTCAATCTATATACAATTCACTTCCAAGCAGTATATTCGAAGTCATAGAGGCCAATGGAAGAACATACCTTATTAAAATCACTATTTTTCATTCATTATAATGCTGCCCTACTTAGTTATCTCAAGTTGTGCAAAACATATTCCTTCGCAGTATATACTAGTTTTATTAATTTCCTTTCAAGAACTTAGCATGTTTTCAACAGCCTGATTTGCATTCTGAGACGAACTTAATATCTGGCTGCTCATATGCACAATTTTAAAATTCAGCCACATATCATGAACCTCATTTTTGATGTGAATACTGAACATGTGATCATTGTCAATGGAAAACTTTAAATATCAATAAAATGTCACCAAAAGGGTATACAGTCTTTTCATGTTTTTTTTCAAAGTGTTCCACTGCATGAATTGATTCACAGTCTTTATATTCAAATATAAACTTGAAATCATCATGTGGTTGAAAATCATGTTAATTAAATTGACTCTTGTTTTGCGTTTATCCTTATGAAGAACTCTGGCCTAACAGAATCCTTTCTTGAATATTTTTAACAATTTTTACAAAATGTTAAGTAAATCATCACTGCCTTCCAGAAAAATTTTTGTGCTTTTTAAAGTTATTTTAACATTCCGTTTCTGTCACCACGGCTAACTAATAAATGTTCTTCATGAATTATGGCAACCATTTCTACAAAAATATTTGAAAAACTACTGAAATGACGTCAAATTGTCATGAAGAAAAATATCACTAATAGCCTAAGATTTTATGTTGCTTAGAAACAGAGTATGTCACGATAGAATACATGCTGCTAAGCAGCCTAAATGAATTTTGCAACAATTATTGACCTCTATTCTGAGTAACGGATTTCCTAAACTAACCCGCAAATGTGATAGATATTCGACAAGTTACCGCGTTTATCAATTTTAGTAAGGGTATGATTAATCCTCGGTAATTAACAAAATCATTTACCGATAAGTATATACATAATATAAAAAATTTATTACATTTACCGTAACATTCTCTTTATAAAACATCGGATGAAATGCCGTTTTATATATTAGGATTTATATTAGGATTTGATGATATATCATATAACTGAAGGACTCAGACATAATAGAATTTTTAATAACTCTTATTATCAAATCAACGGCAGCATAAAAGTTGATTCAAATGAGAATATTAATGATCCATTGCTGAATGACTGTTTACCTGCCATTAATTTTGTGATTTAGAAGGCGAATGACAAAGTGGTCCATTTCACTAGACAAAAATTTTAATTAGGCAAGAGCAAGTAAGAAAATGTAGGAAAATGTTAAAGAACATTAAGAAATACAGGACAAAAAATAAATATATAAAAAGCTTCATATTTAAAATTTTTTCAATTAATATTGGTGACAAAGTAAAACTATGAGTGCCAGATAAGCAAGAAGTGATCCGAACGAAGTTTATTAGAATTGAAAACTGAGATATTTATCTCTTGGGAACAAAACAATGAACATTTTCCCAGTTTTATTCCAGGAAACAGTTCGCAATTTGTGAAGAAAAATTTATTTTACTTCAAAGTCTTCCAGTCAAGAAATACCACTTTGAGATTGCGTTAGAAAATCATCTTTCTGAAAGTTGTTGTCATGTTTATTCCTTAAGATCTATCTGAAATCTTGAACATTTTCTGAAAATAAATGGTACATTTGCAAGACAGAGTGAAAATATGATAAATGTACCTTTTAAGTACACTCACACACACATTTACTAGTTGCATGCGTTAAATTTTCATGCAGGTTATGCAGAGAACAACAATAATAAATCCCTAAAAATTACATTAATCACTTCTTTAACTTTTTATTTTTCATTTGTACAAAAAATGCATATGTCTATCCATCTAACCATATTACTAACAAAATCATTAATTACATGATCAAAAAACTTGATCAAAAAACTCTGGTTTTGACTATAATAAGTGTAACATTTCTTTTCCTATTGTTGTTAGAGGTAAATTTCTTAATCTGTCCTAGCTCATTGCATTGCGTGCATAATGTTTTACTTTTTTCAATCCTGAAAATGATCTCGCTAGCGAAGCAGTTAAAAATGGAAATGAACAAATTAAATGTGCTAATTTATTTACACCGCTTAGGGCATTTGTCAAATCATCCAGCATATATGCTGAATAAGTTTCGATAAATTCATTTCGTGGTACGACTCACTTCGATAAAGAGGGCCTAATTCATTGGTTAGCTTTACAAAATCGAAATGTTTTGCATAAGTGTTCTTTAAAGAATTGAGACATTCATCCGGAAATTTTGACATTTCTTAAAAAATCTAAAATTTAATAGTGCAAAAAATTTGAGAGAATTTGGTTTCTTAAAACGAACATCTAACTGACAGTAAATGGTGACCATTATTTCATAATATAAATTTTTAATATGTTGGTCTATACTTGAGTTTTGTAAATTTACACGACGTTTTTTTAAATTTGGGGGACCCACTATAGAAATAGTCTCTTCATAAACTTCACCCAATGCAGCAGAAGTTCGCATATTTTGAATTGCATCTTCTCTTCCTCTACTTTTTGATTAGAAAATGCTCTATCTATGTTAGATTTTTTTTTATAAAATATCAAATAGAGCACATCAGTATAATTAAACATTTTGGCAAAAATATTTAGGATAAAATAATCGTTAAATTCTTCAAAAAACATGTCATAATTCTTTGAAATAGTAATTGTATCGTTATCTCAGCCTTCTGGATTCTAAATAATATTTTCAAATAAATCAAATAGGCCTTCCCTTTCGCTTTTTATGGTATTTACCAAACAAGATGAATAATTCCAACGTGTTGTAGTAATTTTGGAAATTTTCTTTTAATAATTTTATTTAAAACATGCTTTATTTTGTAGACACCGAAAAAAATGAGGCTTTGCCAGAAATTGCTGCAAAAAATAATTTACAACCTTTTATAAACAGCAAAAATTTTGACAGAACCAGATTAAGTACATGTGTGCAACAATGCACAAACATAGCTTCTGGGAAAATGTCTTTTTGTTTTTTTCTGAGTCCCATTCAACGTTCTGCCATGACTGTAACCTGGTCATATGTTTGAGCAATCGGTTTATTCTCCCACCCCAAACTCAAAATTGTTTTTTGGCACAATATTACACAAATCTTCCAATGAACGACCACCACTAACATCTTTAAACAACAAAAATATTTCCAGTGGTGCACCACAATTATTAGCATATCGTAGCACAACCGATAACTGAGATTTGTAAGATATGTGTCAGATGTTTCATACAGCATAATAGCTACCATTGGCGTTTCTTTTACCCCATTTCTATTTATTGTATTATTAAGTACCATACCTACGAGTAGTCGAGGTATAACTATAAAAACCGCTAAAGTTATGAGAATTCTCCTAGCACTAAAGCAAAAATCATATCTTGTGTTGTATGGTGTCATATTGGTGGCGAGAAAGTAACACTTCAGACATCCACGAAAAATTTATATTTTCAGCAAACGTAGCACCATACGGCTCCCGCCACTTCGGTGCCTCATCAGGATGCTCATTGGTGCCGACAAACCGAACGTCCATTTTACGTGTATAGGATTTTTCTGCACGCAATCACAATACGAGTAGAACGAACTGTTACTTGTTCGGTCATACGATTAAATTATATTAATTAAATTAATAAATATAATTTAATCCACTCATTAATCCACATCCACAATTAATAATATTAGTTGTTTTTAACATTTGAAATATATTCTGTGAAAAACATCTTGACAATTTTTAAAAACACAACCAGGAATATGGTGTTACAGATATAACTTATATGTTGTCTATAAGACACACTAAATGGTAAAATTTAGACTATTCTGTTAAAATTCGTTTCATTTTTGACAGACAGAACAAAACTGTTTTTCAGTAATTAATTCCATAAATATAATACATCAACGAAATTATTTTATTACATTAAAACATTTCCCTTTATATTGATGAAATACTTCTTTTATATTTCCATGAAAACAAAATCTTACAATACATAAATTTAAACATTAACCGTCTGTAAAATTGTATGGACAGTTAATCAGCTAAAATTTAAAAACGCTTCAGCACGCAAATCCCCGCTCAATAAACCGTATGGTTAATAAACCATGCCTTCGGATGATTCTGAATGCCAAGTGCAGGAAAAGTAGCTGCACTTGCCACAGTGCTATAGCATGCTGCGCTTCTCTAGTAGCCCATACATATATAGCGTGATTTTCTATCTGTGCGTACACTTCAAAACTTCATATGTTCGTTTGATTTTAAACGCGCTACATGGTGTAGCACCTAGTACCACACGCACTGCGGGAATACACAAGCAAGCAAATCTCTCTCTCTCTCTCAACACAATATATGAATGTATTATAAATAATATTTATAATATAATACGTAAAAAAATGGGTTGACATAGGTGCAGAAAATTATTGTCTCTCATAGTTTTGCCAGGGTGTGCACTGCACATCCGGCACATATGGAACCACACGCCACTGATATATATATATATATATATATATATATATATATATATATATATATATATATATATATATATATATATATATATATATATATATATATATATATATATATATATATATATATAATATATAGATATATATATATATATATATATATATATATATATATATGTATGTATGTATGTATGTATGTATGTGTGAAAATAAGATGGAATTAATTTAATTTGTGCTTGATGAATTATTTTTTTACAGGGATTTATCTGGAAACTTTTTTCCTATTCTTCATCACCAAAATTTTACAAATCTGTTCAACCTTCAAACATTGTAAGTAACATTTATTAATTATTTTTTCCTATTTCTTTAGTTGTAATCTATACCTTATTAATATTTTATTCAAAATATTATGAAGATAATTTGTGAATAAATTTCTAAAAAGATTTTTTTTCTCCTTTGAGCTTATTATTTTCAATACACCTAAAACTAAATTTTTAATTCTGAGAAATGTGTAAAAATAAAAATGAAAGACAAACTGAGATAATGGTAATAATATTATCTACTACTGAATCATTTAATTCTGAAACAATAATGTTTTGGACTTAAATCTATATTAATCGAATCATCTTATGAATTGAGGTAACTAGAAGACTAGAAAATAGTGTTTATTAGATGTATACAAATGAGACGCTTGTTTTTAAAAATAACACAATAAATTTGTAAAACCTGTTAATATTTTTATTCAAAATAATATACATTACTAGCTACACATTTTCCCCATCTTTCGGGCAATTTGGTAATACCACGTGAAAAAAATTATCAGTCTTTTGAGGCCAGCCAGTCATCAAGCCAAAATTTGGCGTTTTCTTAAGAGGTCAAACGCTGGTCAGCCAATGCGTGCCCCAATGATGCAAATAGGTGGTAATCGGAAGGAGCCAAGTCTGGCGAAAAAGCCGCATGCCCTAAGGTCACTGAGCACCTTAACAATGCCCTTGGTCGGTTTATCACGTTGAGTAGGTGCGTTGTCATCAAGGAAAATCACTTTGTGCTGCCATTTCTTGTATTGCTCACGTTTTTCAGGTATAGCATCGTTCAAATCAAGTAATTGTTGCTTGTAGCGATCAAAATTAACGGTTTTTGTTGGGTTTGAGAAGATCATAATAGATTGGCCCCTCCTGATTCCAGAAAATACACAGCATTGTCTTGCGACCGAAACGATTCGGCCTTACCGTCAATTTGGATGTTAGTCCGGGGTCAACACATGATCGATTACGCTTTGTATTCTCAAAATAAATACATTTTTCATCGCCAGTCACAATACGATGGAAATATGACTTGCGTTTGTAACGGGCAAGCACCATTTCGCACACGATTTTACGGTTTCCCTGCTGATGGTCCAATAGCTAATGTGGTACCCATCTATTGACCTTTATTATCTTGCCCATTGTTTTAAGACGACGGAAACAGTACTCTGGTCAACATTCAATTATTCTGCAAGACGTTATTGCGTTTGGTCATCATCTTCATCGAGAAATGCTTGCAATTCAGCATCTTCAAATTTTTTTGCTGATCAACCACGCTCCTCGTTTCTCACATCGAAATCACTATTTTGAAACTTTTCAAACCACATTTAGCATTGCACATGGTTCAGAGCATTGCCACTGTATGCTTCTACAAGCATTTAATGAGATTCGGCAACATTTTTATAGATAGTAACAAAAACTTTATGCTGTCCGCAAATTGTGGTCGGAAGACATAAAATTCGACATTTTCAAAACAGTAAAAAAACACAATGAAACTCCCCTAAATGTAAACTACACGTGAGTATCAAAGCTCAAACTACAAAAAAATCACGTGTCATGGTTTCGTAATGTTTGCATATATGCATGGAGACATCTGTTAACAATCGTCTCATTTGATATACATACATCTGCTAATCATAAAAATTCAATGACTTGACAAAAAAATTTCCCAGAATTATTAAAATGTAATGTTCAAGCGAAACCATGCTGTTGTGTTAACAAATTTGTTTTTCTTGTAAATAATGTCTTTTATAAGATTTTAAGAAAAAGTTTTGATTATGTTTGTGTTTAAAAAAAATTTATGTTCTATTTAATACATTGTCCAATATTCATAGTTGGTTTTAAATTATTTAAGTAAAGATGTCATTTGTTGATAAAGCCTATAATATCATTTGTTGTGTAAAGCTTTAATGTATTCAAGCGTTCATGGTAGCCCCTATGAAAAGAAACATCTTATCTTCTAAGAAATGATTTATTTGTTTGAATTAGTTGAAGAAGTATTCCATAAATATATAATATCAATTTAATATAGGTAAAATCCGTAAACTAACGCCCCATCAGTTTAGAAGACTAGATTTCTACAATTTGTGGTTTAAAACAGAGTACGTCAAGAGACATTTCTCTCATGTCTTAATTGAATTTTCTAAGGTTCTAACAGATACTCAAATTGTCATGGATTTTTTTTTTTTTTTTTAATTTCAACCAATTTTTGAAAAATATCTCTTTTGTTTATTCTTTTTCATAAAATATGGAATAGATTTATCTACAAACTCTTGAAAACACCGCGTTAAATTTGAAATAGTTTAAGCAAGCGTAGTTTAGAAGTAATTAAAGGAATCAACTTCAATTTCCGTATGGTATTCATGGTGTCTCAGCCTAATTATTTCCTTTGAAACATCAAATATGTGTAATAATTCTGCACAACATATATTTTGTCAAAATATTGCTCAAAACTTGATATTTAAAATTTTCTTTTCTATTTCTACACGAGTATTTTTTATTTAAACCATATCAGTTTAATTTTAAATTTAGGAAAAATAAAATTAGTTTGTAAAAAGCTAATTCTTAATGATTTAATTTGTTTTAAATCCAAGATAAACTGATAAACGTATTTTCCTTCTTCTTATAGTTATGTCAAATTGTTATTACTAAAATGTTGAAAGAAATATATTTCCCTCTGAATTTATATTAATACTTTTTATGCATTTTTTTTTATTTGAGAGTATTATATTTCACGCAAAATTTCCTTCGAAAATAGTTTCCTGCATAGTTAAAAATTTTTCAAAATAACTGTAATTACATTCATGTATAAAAATTAGCATACAAATATGTCTCACAGATTTTCCTTTATTTAACTTATATCAATTACAGAATTTAAGGACAAAAGAGAAGCATTACTATAGTGTTATTAGCACTTTTCTTTCACTGATCTATTGCTTGTAAGCATATTTGTAGCGTTGTATGCTTGGAAGATTTCCACTTTTGTAGACGTTTCAGTCTTTGATTTGTACTTTTTATACATTTATACACAATAGAATTGCAGACAATATAGATTTCAATTTATATTAATCTAGATTGTTTGATATTTCCATAGACTTCATTTGTGCTGCAAACAAATAAAATTAAAATCAATGTACATATCTTTATACAGGCATTTTTTATCTAACCATTCATATTTTCATCCTCATAACGTACATTTAACAATTTCTTAATACATTCAATATACATAAAATCATATATGAAATTCTCATATCATGATTTATATTTCAATGCATTGTATGTGCGTGTGATTTATTCAACATATAACTTAAAATTTGCATCTTAAATAGTAAATTTTTTTAACAATGACAAATTATTATATGATTCTCTCTAAAGTCAAAAAGTAAATATTAATATAAAAACAATTACAAAATCTTAACAGAAATTTTTCTCAGTTAATAGTGGTCAGTCATTTGTAGTTATTATGTGAGAAGCTGGTTCGTTACTACAGAAATGTTATCAGTGCTTATTCTCTTTAGATTTTAATTTTCTGAAATTTCTGAAATCAAAAATCCTTTTGTATTCTAGTCATTGTTGAAATACAGAAATAGAAACTGAAAAGTGAATGTTGTTTCTTGTTTTCACATTCACTCCTGTCCCTTATATACTGAAGAAATATTTCTTATTTCTTAAGGAAACAGCTGAATGTCAAGACTAGTAATTTTAAAAGGCATAATATACATTTGTCGTTTAATGGCATAGAGAACAACGCTTGCCTGACAGATTATATTCTGAACTTCCTTATTATAGTTGCGATTTGTTAATTTAACATACAAATTGAATATTTTTCTAAATTCTGAGATTATTGCTGTTAATATATTTGTGGCTTAATTAGACCTTGTCTAATTTATCATTTAAAGTAATTTCAATAGTTTAATTTAAGTTTCAAATTGAGAAACTTTTGATGGCATCAAGCAAGTTGCATTGACATAGATATTTTATTTCTTAGTTAGAGAACAATAATTTCGATTTTGCCACTCTGTGAATCTATAAATCTTTGTATCAATCACTCCTATTTCAATTCCATTTTTCAATAAGCTTATCTTAAAGAGTATCTGAATTTTTTATAATGACCTACAGACTTATTTATAATAACCAATAAATAAAACAAATACATACATTTAATTTCAATTAAAATTACAGAGTAAGTGTAGCATAATCTATAGAAATATTTCATTCAAATTATATTAGTACTGTCCAAAAATTATAAAACGTAAATAGAATTTGTGTGATTAGAAGTATAATAACTTATACATATTAAATAATTTAAATTGCTTGAATTTTCTTTATACGTAATTTCATAAATTTGAAAATTATTTAAAAAATTTGGTTTAAAAGATTGTTTTCATTTGAAAACGAAATTTAAATTCTTAGCAAATATATGAAGATAAGGCATTCTTAAATAATTAATTTTTTAAGAAAGTTCCAGAATGAATTTATTTACAACTTTAAACATTTACACTATGCAAATTTTAGAAGGGATTTTAATTTTCCAATCTCAATTTTTATATTCATCTTTAAACTTTAGTTGAAAAAAATGTTCCGTAATTTGAATCGTAATAAACAAAGAATTCATTATATTTTAAAGAAATAATATAAACGTCTGAGAGAGAGAGAGATTTACACATACTTTATTTCCATTTAGTCTCTTACTGATATTTTTTTAAGAAAATAATAGTATAATATATATATATATATATATATATATATATATATATATATATATATATATATATATATATATATATATATATATATATATATATATATATATATATATATATATATATATATTAATCTTTTTCTTTTATGAAAGTTTTTAAATTCAGTAAATAACTTTCACCAGTAAAATGAATAAAGAAACAAGAAACAAGTGTAATGAAAATTCTTCAGTTAGAAAATAAATTAATAGTTCATGAATTTTGAATGTAGAAAATATCAAATTTCAACTAATTATAAGCAATTTATATTGTTATTGTAATTGCGTTTGTAGTTATTAATCAATGAATTGAATACTTAAATTGCATCAAAGTGATTTTTGTTTTAATCAAATACAGTGTTTTTATGAAATTAACAAAGAAATATAAATGTTTTAGAATATTTTTTAAACCAATCAGATGACAATAGAAAATGTAATAAAATATCAACAAGGGCTATATACCACCAGCAAGGGCTATATAAAAACAAAAAAAGAATTTCAATTCGAAGTATGGCATTTTTTGCATGTGCTGTTCAGATATACCTTGTGGAAGACAGCGAGTTCAGCCGCATCTATAGTAGCAATTCAACACTGGGGTGGTGATTGGATTAACGACTTGAACCGATGGAAACTCAGCGGCCCCTGTGTGGCAATAGTGCATGGAAAAAATCACTATTTGTCACATCAGCCGGAGAGCGATTACGGTATTCCGCCCGTTCAGTTGAAATGCACGGTGTGAAGCTTATAGCATATGGCCCGGTGAGTTTTTACAATTCGATGAAAAGGGAGTGAGTGCAGCGATGATACTATGCCATGCAATTTTGTATTCTACTCACTACTAATGCTGTTTTCTGGTTTAGATATCAAAAATATATTATCGTGTAAAATTAATTTAACAATTTTGTTACTAAGCCAGACAATATTGAAGAAACCCATATTTTTTAACATATAAATTACATTTTACCCATACTTTTTTTCATGCATAAAAATACTAGTATTGGAAGATAGTTTCTTTTAGGTTTGAGTAAATTCAAAATGTAATAAAAAATCAGATAGTATACTTAAGTGAAATTAATATGAAACATATTTTACTGATAATCTAATTTGTTTCCCTCTTGGACATATCGGTATTTTTAACAATTTTTAAACATGATGGACACATAATTAACATTTAACAGTATTAGAAATTTGCCTTTATTTTTTTACTAATAGAAAAACTCCAATTTGCTTTGAGATAATATTTATTAAGAATTTTTTAAATAATTTCCAATTTTAGAAAAAATAAAATTTAAATTAGCAGATTGTTAAATTATTATGATTTTCCAAATATTTTTTTTTATTTTACAAAGGATATTTAAATGTAAAAATATGAAAGAAATTATTTTTGCTTCAATGCGACACATATTTTTTAACAAGTCCTCATAAATTCATTCAGAAGTTTGGTTCTAAAGATGAAAATCATAAGTTATTCATTTAGTTCTTCCAATGTATTTGTAACAATAGGTATATATATTAACATAGAACATATCTAAACAAGAGATTTGTGTTTATTTAAAATAGAACATTAATTCTATTTTAATACAGAACACAGGACAACTTTGTTTAGTTCCTTTTTGATATTTCTTTTCATCAATTTTATATTAACAGCAGAAAAATTGATTTAAATATGAATATTCTTGAATTTTTTTAAAAGAAATATTTGCAGAGACTGATAAAAATTACAAATTTTTGGTAATTAGTGTATTACATTTATTATTGTGATGAGATTAAAAATACAGTTGTATTCTCAGTTACAAGTGTTCCTATTTCATTGCATTTTTTTAAATATTTGTTAAATTCTTCATTTCAATATTTATGAACTTAATCACAAAAACAAAATCTTCACAAAAGATTAAGGTTTGTTATTATTATTTTTTTACATATTATGTACATCAGATCCCGGGCTTTTTCCAAAGTTCTTTTTAAATGTTCCCCATCTTTCTCAGAAGCACACATAAGCCATTTCTTAGTATATTGCTGCACATCACTATTTGTAATACATCTGCCATGGCATTGAGTAGAAGCTACATATAAAAATAATTAATACCAGAAACAACAAAACTTTTCAAGCATTTTTATATGATACTATTAACATTTAATTGCTTCTGAATAAATTCTGCCTAATCTAAGAAAAATTTTTTAAATATTATACTGAAATGTCATGCAAATTTAAAGTTGTTGAAAGATTATTAAAATTTTGATTTAAATTTAGAAGGAAAATTTATAAATTATAAAGTTCATCTATATACTCCAATTAACATTTTAATCCAATAGCGAATTTCACATTTAATAAGCATATAAATACATAAACGAAAAATAAAAACTATCCATTAATCTTTCATAATAAGTTACAAACACTATGTAAAGTGGAATCACATACATTAAACAAAGGATAACAGAAACATAAGAAATAATGTGTTCTTATGATTTTTTACAATGGTTATGGTTCTGAAATATTTAGAATAAACTGAATTATTAAAAATAAATTTTTACATTTGTGAATTTAATTATGCTTTCATTTATCATTACATACCTTTTAAAATTTATTTCTACAATTTATTCTCTGTGAGGAGCATACATCAACCATTTCTTCATATATTGCTGTACATCATTATGTGTGATACAGCTATCACAGTGGCGAAGAGAAGCTACAAATAAATAAATTTTGCTCCTATAAATAATGTAAAATAAAATAACATCAGAAACAAAGTAAGATCAACATTACAAATACTTTTATAATTGATACTATTAAAATTAAATTGCTTCTGTTATAAAACAATTTTATACATTACATGGAAATATCAAAAAAAAAATTAAAGTTTTTAAAATACTAAAATTAATGTTTAAGGAAAAAATATAAATTTAATTCATATACTATAATCAACATTTTAATCTAATGGTAAACTTGGTATTAAAAAAATACATAGGCAAAGCTTAAATGAAAAATAGAAAATAACAATTGATCTTAATTTTAAATTACAGGAACAATATAAACTAAAATTACATATATTAAACAAAGGATAATGAAACATGTAATTAAAAACTATAACAGAAACTTATGAAATATTGTGTTCTTATGACTTGTTAGAATGATTGTTATTCTGAAATATTTTGATTAAATTGAATTAGTTAAACTTTTACGACTGAATTTAATGATTTTTACATATTGCACTATATTATTTTTAAAATTTATTTGTACAAGTAGTTCACTTTAGAAATTTTAAAAATAAAATGCTAAACTGTAATCAAATTTTTATAATATTCTGAAGGATGGAAAATGGATGCTTAACACCTGTATTCCCACTCTAGTTATACTGCTTTGACAAATCATTTGTCATTATTTACATGATCATTCATATATACTAAATATTGTTATATATATTTATATATCAATGGAATGTTTTTTATATAGAAACTTAATGTATTTTTGTTATCTAAGCGTTTTAAATTATTTTAAAATTTGAATTATGCCAGGAAAAATTCCAAGAAAGATGAAAACCAGATCAGGTTTTTGGAATTATTTCTTTTAAAAATATATATTACAGTAAAAATTTACATTAAATATAATTTTGGTAGCAATATAATAAACATACACTTCAATATCTGCCAGTTTGAAATACAAAATTTGTGCATTTGCACTAATGTATGGTTTAATTATTTTCCATGTAATAATATTTGTGATATTTATTATATTGTTTTGCTATTATATTATACAATACATTGCTCTATGAAAATTGTTGTTAATTATATAAAAATAAAGTAATAAAATGAATAATTATTAAAATTGCACTATAAAAACAGATTTTACAAAAAAATAAAAATAGATAAATATAATAAAAATTAAAATTTTTGTTACACACACACACACACATATATCTATAAACAGTAAAGAAAAATACCATAAATTAGTTCTAAATATTCCGTTATCATCGTGTATTGTTTAAAAAAATATACATTTTTAGAAAATACTAAAAGTAATACAAATATCTTACTTACATTTTTTGCATGTGAAACTAATTAGAACAGGATATACTGTTTAAAGTGGATTCCGAACCACTATCTAAGTCCAAGACGGGATTCAAACTCACTAACTGTTGAACCGAAGCTATTTCTTCAGGTTTATAAGCAGGGGTATAATAGAAAAGTACCTTTTTTACTTTCTGTTCAACAGAAGAATTTATTTGTAAATATAAACATGTTATAACATATGCATAAAACTCTTGGTTATTCATTTAAGTGTAAAAATTAATATTAATACACAAACTGTACATTGACCTATGCTGAAAACTGATTTCAACAGTGTGGACTAATTTTAACAGTTCATTACTAATAAGCCAAGGATAAAATTAATTGTATTATGAAATCATGGAAATTATTGTATAAAAATTAATTATTATTTTCCTTTCCTTCAATCTCAATGGTAAATGCTGCAGCCACCGTCTAGCGACCACTATATCAGCGACCGACGACGGTGTCGTTCAGAATATGTGGTGACCGAAATCAAAAATCTATCAGAAAAAAAAACAGTGACCGTTTCATGTGTAAGTTACTGGGCATGAACCAGGGAAAAAATTCGGTGTAAAGCGAATCACCAATGAAACCAGTAAATAGCCATTGTAATACCACTGAGCCTCTGCTACTAGGGATCATGAACCATTACATAGCAAATTAAGTATGACTTGCATCATTTGGTGTTCATTACAATTTGGCGTCATTTCCAGCGGAATAAAACTTGCAAAAAGCATGTGTTGCTTCGTTTACCTTTGACGCAAAACTACAGGTATTTTATTGCTAATGATGAGGTAAATAATGCCCATGGACTTTGGAATGGAACGACATCGTCTTCACTTAGAAAGCTCTCTTCTCTCTGCAGCAATATCATGGCCAAATTAGAATCTGGAACTCGTGGTGTTGATAAACTGTTGCTTTTAGCACTATGAATCACCACACTGGTCCTAAAACCTGTCATCAGGGTTTTGAGTAGTGTTGGATTTTACCCCTGAAATCTTTTGTTTGTACACTGAGCAGTTAGTGCAATTTCTCTAAGGTGTTGGAACTCGTTATCCTCCTTCCATCACTTACCAACAAGCAAATTTCAAGAAGGTAATGCGTGATTACACATTTTACAAATGTCCAAGAATTTTTCAAAAAATGCCTATAAATAATTCTTTACCAATCAGATTGAGTTGCTTCTTTTTTCTGAATGGTCAATATTATTTGAAAGCCTGTGATCCATGCTTGTACAATGACTGATTCGGAGGTATATCATAAGCTGCTATGCCAGATAAACTTTGTCAAATTATGGGAACCTATACACTGCTATAAGCCACTGATATTTCCAAAATATTTTTTATATGTCAAGATATTGATAGCAAACAAAGCCAATAATAATTGCTTGCTGCATTAATTATTTTTTTTTCAACTTTCACACTTCCAAGTATTTGTAATTTCAATCATTTGAACAACATGAGTTTAACACAACATGTTATTTATCAAATAAATTTTGCTGTGTTACTTCTGATATTTTTTGATGTTGCATTTTTAGAAACCAGTTGTGTAATTAGAAAATATAGACTCATTTTGTGTATACAAAATTATTTACCTTCATAAATCGTTTAAAGTTATTGTTTGCAGTGAAAGTATCAATTATACTTAAGACTTACTTAATTTACTTTTATAAAAAGTTGAAATTGTATTTCATATTTAAGGACTCACTTCCATGTTGATGTATTTTCGTCCTCCATCCTCATTTCTCAATAGAGTTGAAAAGTTGAAAGAAATAGCAGTTTTGGTTTATAATTTTTAATTTTAAGTTGTATTTGCTATGAAGATAGGTAGGAAATTACTCACTAAACTAATATTAACATAAATGCATATGAATTTCAACAAATTTTCATCGATATCCGTGAATATAATATCAAAGCAAGGAAAATAGAGAAAACATTAGACACTTAACTTCAACAGATGAAATTCTATATACGATGCAACGTAAAAAAATATTTTCTTCAACTTATCTAATGAATAATAATTCAATTTTAAATTCTTATGAAAGATATCAAATAGAATAATATAATATTCGCGTTCTGTTTCTCAAAATTAAGATAAAATAAAATTTTCAAAAATTTTCATATAAATTGTATGATAATGTGAGACTTATTCAGTAAAGTTTACAATAAGCTTAGGAAATTTCCAAAATCAATTTAAATTATGAAAGAATGTATTTTTAACTAATTAACATTATTTGAATTTAAGTGAAAACGACCATTTTAATTAATAAACTGGCAAACAGAGGTTTGTTAATGTAAGAAATTATAAATTTGAATCGTATTTAAAAATAAATTTGGAAGAAAAAGAGAATGCGTTACAGAAAGTGCAAAACTCCGATTGTCCTTAAGAAGGCAAGAGATTTGAATGAGGCGTTCAATCAGTCAAGTCTAGTAAAATTAAGACAGTGCTTTGGAAAAAGGTAAGGCGAAGATGTTTAAAATTAAGATATTCAATTAAGATAGGGTACATAATTGTATATTTTACAACTCGAACACAGAGGTGCAAGCTCCTAAAATAATATATAACTATTTGTCAAACGAGTATGACTGATTCGTAGTCGAAATAAAATGACGTCAGCGCGTCTGTATGAGATACTACACCAATTTCGGACGAAAGATTCAACACAGAAAAGTTTGTTTGTTACTTGCGTATTCCAAGAATTCTGCAAAATAGAATGCGTGTGTGTATACATAAACTGAATGTTTGATGTCGGCATAAGGGATTGCTTGGTTTTTATTGTCTTTACTTTAATTAGCTGCGAAGTCTGCAAGTTCATTGTTGGTGATACCAACATGACAAGGTACCCATCAAAACAAAATTTTAAAGCAATTTTGAGATTTTTCATTTAGCAAAGCCAATATTTTGTTAATAAGGGTAATGGAAATGCTGTATAAACTTAAGCGGTTTGACAATGCTATACTATCAGTGTGTATTCAGAATTTGCGGTGGCAAGATTACTTAATTATGTTAAGAGCTTTCAAAATGGTGACATTTCCAGCATTGTAAATAAAACAGACAGAAAGAAGACAATAACTATAGATAGTATTGCCAGTAATATAGTAAATTTCTTATCAAAAATTAGCCCGAGGTCTCGTAACTCGCTAGCAACAGGAATGGAAATAAAGTTGCATATTGGGATCATAATAAAGACCTCGTTTCCAACAAAAATAGATGCAACTAACCTTACTTGGAAAAATGCTGAATTAAATTATTCACTAGAGCCATTTTTTGTAACCATAAGATTGAATGAATACCTGAACCTGGAAAAGAAAATTTGCAAGTCATTCACATAAAGAGTACTTTTATAAGAAAGTGAGACAGATAAAACCTTGGAGATATGAATAGTAAAGAGATTATCACGCTAAGTACACTACCCTGAGGAACACTTTCAGTTTGGACAAATGGTCTAACAAAACAGACTCAATGGGTCCTTTAAAACTTCTTTTTGAAGGAAGTTTTGAATAAAAATTAGTAATGTGATAGACAATGTATAACGTATCCATGAGTTCCTTTGACTTTGAAGAAGACTCTTGCGGGCTATATATTTTGCTTTTTTAAACGCAATTAGATTATTTGTAGTAGGATGCCTTCGAAAGGTACTCCAAAACTTTTTTTGTTCACCACAGGCTTTTTCACAAGTCTCATTCCACCAGTGATTCTGCAGAGTCCACTGGGGTTTCCACCAGGGTTTCCTTTCGAAGATAAGAAGAATATTTATGGATGGTTATTTCAGCAGCTTCAATCATAGAATTTGTGGCTTTAATAACACCATCATTTATATCAGTACTTACGATCATTTTTTCTGTAATAACAACCAGTTGAGCACAAGAATAACAGCCTGCTTGGTGATACTTAAAGATGAAAGGTCGTAAGCCAATGCATGGTGTACCAGCAAGATTAGGAATTATAGGAAAGTGGTTCCTGTTATGAAAGTCATTTTCAGTAGTGAAGTCTAAATGAGGTAATAAAATAAGATAGGCACAAGGCCAAATCTAGGAAATGAAATGTATTCATAGGGACATGAAAGAGAGTTTTTTTTATCGTTATTAAGCAGACAAAGACAGTGATGAGTAATCAGCTGTTAAATTTGCCAAAACCGAGAATCAGTATTAGTAAAGAGTATTATCTCAATTAAAATAAACGATCAAAACACGAGGAACACGATCAACTTATTTAATTCACCTTGGGAGATGACATTACGTGGTGGAAAATAAATGCTAAAGACAGTGATTAGAAAATTAATATATGTATTTTAACTGCTACAGCTACAGTGAAGTATGAAAGAGAAATTCTGTGTGGAGGTGACTATTCGAAGCAAGAATATATACCCCACTAGATACAGTGTCCTCAGACATGTTCATTCGATAAGGGGTATAACCTTGCATTTTTATGATGTATGAGCTTTCAAATTTATTTCTTGGAAAACAATACACGAAAGACAGTACCAATTTATTACATATTTATGTCAGATATATATGTGCGGAATCCAGGGCAATTCCAAAAAAGGAAGTCCACCATTATGAAGGGTTTCTTTTATGATGAAGAGATCTGTTCTTTACAATCATCTCAAAAGTATTGAAATCAGTATTCATATCATTATGGCTGTCTGCATAAATGCTGGCATTAAAAGTAACTACATCTGACTGATTTTTAACCTTAAGCATTTTTTGGTATTATTGTCACTTGTTCTTTTGTGGCTTTATAAAATAAACTTCTCTATAATAGGCAGTTTTATTTCAGGTTTGCTTTGCGTATCAAGTTAATTGATGAAGTGTCTGTCTGATTTTTGTAACTGACTATTACAGTATATAGGCATACGGCTTCTTAAAACGATTTTCGATATTTTGAAGCTGTTTTTTAGCTTATTGATATGAGATTTTTTGCGTTGTTTTTATACTTTGAATTTCTTTTTCATGTTAACAGTATGAGCAGGTTTCAGAAGATGCACTATGATTTCCTTTACAGTTTATAAAAAACTTTTAAGATTTATATTCTGATTCCTGGTGTTCCAGACTTTACCATTGAGTACATGTAGCTATGGTCTATAGACCATTTTAGAGTGTGCAAATCTATTACAATTAAATCATCGTATAGGTTTTGGGATATAAGGTTTGACAGGTCAGTTCAAATAACCTTCTTATATTGAATGGAGGAGACTGAGACAGTCAAATGTTAATATCAAGCTTTTTGAGGAGAAAATTTCTCCACCTCGACGGATAGCAATTCGATTGGCATTGCTGACTCTTTGGTCTTTTAGTTATTTTAGAATCTCAGTTTCAAATACTGATTGAAGATCTACTTCCGAAATTACACCACAACATTAATTAAATGATTTATGCCTTGAAATGATTTATGCCAGAAGTATATTTCTCTAAAAGCTTTTTTTAAGATAAAAGGGGTTTCGATTTTTGAGTAGATAAACTCTCTATTAGTAAGTTTCTGGATCTTAAATTTTTTATATTGCTAAAATTTCCATCAACAACTTTAATTTGTTTGACATTTCTGAAAGGTGACATTTGTTTAAGCATACCATCATTGTTCTGTATTAATATGAAATTTGGGTAAGCATTTCCAAATCAGCTATCAATTTATTAGCAAATGGTGACGAGTAATGGCTCTCGTTATAGCCTGAAATTTTTTACCCTACAGAAAGAAAAAGGTTAAAACCCCAGGGGCCATTAACCCATTACAGAGCTGAACAAAGGAAGGAAGTTTTACCGGCTCTGGTAAAAACCAGCCTCGCACTTACCTTAGGGGTATAACCAGGATATAATACTACATGTTGAGATGAGGATCTAGTAAACATGTCCGCACAACCCAAAATATAAGACTAGCTTTACAGCATCATGGAGGGGAGAAATTATTTCTAACATAACACTAGCCGACTGATTGAGAGCGAGCTGTCTCCATCAACCCCTATACCGAGAAGACTGCGCCAAACTGAACGCAGAAAGACCCCAGGACACTAATTTTTCCCTTATGACAAGCCAGACGTGGCCAACATATGGAGTTGTAGATCAAGGAAAATACAACGTAGAATCCATGGAATAGCAAAGTAAAACACAAGGAGGAAGACTTGACCTCTAACATGACAATAAGGAAGGGGAGATAAGAAAAAAAATCGTAGAAAAGATAAGGAGAAAAGGATAAAGATCGCTGAGGTACCTCATGATTGAGACGCCCTTTTTCGCGTCAAAAAGGTAAACCCCTGGAACGATTATTTTTGTGAAACGTTGTATTATTACGATGCGTTCTAAGCAGCCTGAGGCTAGTGCGAGATATTCTACACTGTTGACCACCCAAATTGCAACCTAAAGAAGGACAAGAGATAACAAGATTTATTTTGTAGATAATATGTTGACAAAATGTCAAATCATTAAATTTATAAACTTCTGTGAAGTTTGATTCCTGCCAAAATCAGTAGCCTGAATAGCAGCCTTTGTTTGAGATGACCACTGTCACATACATTGGCATTCCTCTAAAGAGACTTTGAATATGTTCTTGGGGTACAGAAGACCAAGCAGCTTCCAAATATTGCTAAAATTAATCTGGTGTAGCAGTTGGGGGTGTAATCTGAGTCAATCGTTGAACAACTATGGACCACATGTTTTCTATCGGTGAAAAATCCAAAAAGAGGATCGGTAAGGGAAGCAATTAAATCTCTCTATTGACAATAAACCCTTGGACAATGCGTGCCACGTAAGGTCATGAATTATTCTGTTGAAATATGGCTGTGGGCAAGCCCTGAAAGAAAGGAAGGACAACTGGTACCAACATCTCATAGATGTAACGTGGGCTGATTAAAGTATCGACAAAACGTACTAGAAGAGTGCAAGAGTGATATCCAATACTGCTCTTACCATAATACCCAGTGCAGGACCAATGTAGGAATGTATAACGCAGGTGTTTAGCATCTTCTGTCTTCGGTGTCTCTAGACTAGAATGCGATCCTCGTGGTGTTGCAGACAGAAGCATGACTCGTTAGTAAAAGCAATTTCACTCCATTCTACCGTCCACATCTTTCTTTCATTTTCACCATTGGCGGCAAAGACGTCTGTGGTTCTGCTTCAAGGTTAGACGAAGCAAATTACGTCTTTCGGGCAGACCACTCTGCTGTAAATGGCATTAAATGGTGTGCGTAGACATTGGATGCTGAGTTGCAGAATGAATGTATTGTGCTATGGTTTGTGATGAGACTAAGTGATGCGTCACTGCCATGTACACAATTTGCCAATTATCACGTGAAGTGATGCACTGAGGTGAATGCGATTGAATACGTTGCTCCGTCATACCCGCTTGCATCCAAAGATCACATATCCACATTACAGCTTTTGGTTTCGTCTAACACGACAACCAATTTTCATGAAAGATAATCCATAACCTCAATAGGCCATTATCTTTCCTCAGTGGAACTCAGTTAATTGATCAAAAAATGATCACTGTTTCCTACAAGGCATATTTGATCGTTTTTTTTTTTTTTTTTTTTTTTTTTTTGGAAAAAAAAACACTATTGTCAAACTTTAAATCGTCACTATTTCCAACCCTTAAATTGCGCTTTGAAGTTTTGAAAACTATTCTATATTTGTAATGTATAATAATTGTATTTATTGAGAATTTGAAATGTTATGGGCAGAAAACAACATTAATTTTAGTTAATTTGAGAAAAATAATTTTAAAAGACAAAATTTATTGTTTAAATCAGGTATGTTTAAAATGCTTTCCTATTTTTAGTCATACAAAAGCATGCAGTTATGAATTGATTTAAAAACTATAAAATTTCACTTCTGTTCTTTGAAAGCATTCATCTTTTGAATTTCTCATCACACAAAAATCATTTATAACTCTCTATATTGGTGATAACTCACTATTAATTGAGCTCATAGTTATAGATCTCTTGAAGATCCAAAAGTGCCGAGTTTTACGGCAAGAGGATTGCAAAACTGGAGACACGATGGCAGAAGGAGATGGAAGCCGATGTTAATTATTTCGAGGAATAACAATTGATTACACTTTCTGTAGATCATTTTCTTTTTGGTCAGTAGACACGGTATGAACTTTCTTGTAATAACAGTCAACAAAAGACTACTATAATTTTTGGAATTACATTTTTATTTTCTCAGTAGTATAAAAAATATTCCAAAATGCAAATATATTATTCGTATTAAAATTTCGTTACATAATCATATAGACTTTTGCCTGTTAGTGGCGTTAATAGATAGTGACTGATAGTTGACACTAATTTACATAAAAATAACTGTTAGTGACACTGTTTAAATAGTAATTGATATCATTCAAAAATCCCTAATATTTCTCAAAATATCACTTTATTTGTGTATAACTGGTCTCATGTATGTAACATTCGCACTTTTTTTTCCAATGGTAGATTGTAGACAATTGCAACTGCAACAGATCTATTAATGCATTGTTCCCTGATACCCTAGGAACCGGCCAGAAACAGCGACCTCTTAGCCGCCAAGGCGTTGCCCCGGGTGCACCACAGGGGGTAGGTCACCATCGCACCCTCACACAGGCCATATGGACCCGTTCATAGGGTAGTCATCAGTCATACTTCATTCACACACACAAGGAAAGGACAAAGACAGGATAGAGCGAGAGAAAGCACATCCATGCCTGAACCGGCATTCAAATCCAGGACCTTCCTATCCGTAGTCAGGCACGTTGATCACTAGACAAATTGGCCGGCACATTCGCAATATAAACTAGATCATATTAATAACAAGAAATATTTTTGTCATTTAAAATTTAGATAATCAGTTGTCTGCAAATGTATCGTTTTTAAATACTTCCTTTCAACTAATTTCTCCTGCAATGAAGGAGCAATTAGAAAAGATAAAGTAATTTTTCGAAGAGTAGTAGACTCTAAATTATTTTTATCATTTTTTCTAATTATTTAATTATTATCTTTTATTTGGTTTAAATTAATTTTAGTTCGGTTTCTAACTTTTATTTCTTTTTCAATGTCTTTTTCTTTTTTGATTTGGTTAAATTTAAATTGATTTATGAAAGAATTTGATAAGAATTTATTGAATTCCTAACTAAGCAATTGTGAATCTATATGTTTTACAATTATTTTAGAATAAATTTAAAAATAAGTTAAATTTGCAATTCTAGAATAACAAAGTTAATTAAAGTTTAAATGCAAGACCGGGATGAATTAATTTTGATAAATACCTATTTATGGCTTGCCTGATTATTTAAAAAAAACCTCCTTTATTAAGTAAGATGCCGCAAATATTAGTTGACTAAATCAGTATGATTGCAGATGTGCGCTATCTTTATTCGGGGTGTGTTGTGTATGCCTGAGCGAATAAACAGTAAGTTTGCTTGTCTGCGTCAAAGGTTGTGTAAAAAGAATTAAATGATAAACTTTCAGCATCATAATTTCTGGTATAATGTTTGTGAGGGAGACACGTATATTATGTTAGAATTTACTTTCGGATATGAGATGTATATATAACTATTTTCTTAAAGAGTTAAATATAATTAGTTTAAATATTTTACAAAAGCCATGAAATTATCGAAAAACTTGATATTCTTTTATTTGCTGTCAACGCTTACTTCTGTTTCTTCATGATCTGATGATCAGAAAAGTACGGCATTAAACAAGCGTGTAAAAAAAAGAAATCAATAAAAGGTTCCAATGCGAAAAAATGATATTTTGATACATAGCCCATCAGTGAGTTGCCAACTTTTAGCATCATAATAGATGATTTAAAAAAGTAAGTGATACTTTGTTTTTCAATAAATTTCTTAAATTGGATTAAGCAATTTGGGATTGTAATTAGGACTTTGAACCTCGAAGATCAGTATGTAAAGTTTATGTTTTTGAATCTGTATTGTAATTTGAAATTGCTTTAAAATGTAATAAGTCATATTCTACAAGTACATCTTTACAAAATGTCAATAACTTTAAGTATTTCCTTCAACGTTTTGAGTTCTATTTCTTATATCTAATTATTTATTTCTATTATTAATTATTTAAATAATTTTGTTTAACGTCCATTGTACCACACAAAATGATTACTAAAATAGAAGCTAAGAGATCCCTGTTCTTTGACGTAACAACTCTCTATAATTTCGCTTCAGCTATTCCACATCAAATTAGTTCAAAATAGCAGATGATACAAAATAAATTATAAATACCATAATTGTGTGTGTTTTGATTTAGATTTTGTCACTTTAGAAAGAATAATTGTTTTCTTACATAAATTGTTTGATATGTACCAAATATTTTAATTATATATGATTGTCACAAAATATTATCTGAATAATTATATAAGATCATTTTGTATGAAATTCACAGAATTTGCAATCATGCTGGCATAAAAATTATTCGAGAGATGACTTTCCACAAGTTTACAAGTCTAAAGTACTTGTGAGTATAATTTAAGATTCGTATTTTTTTTACTCCATGCATGATTTTAGAATGAATTAATTATTATAGTTCTGTTAAATATAAAACATTAGTTTATAATATATTAATATTATATTATAGTTTATATATTTATACAGCAATTTAAAATAAATTAAATTTGTTTTATCTAAGGTATTTTATAAATAACAATTTAATATTAGAAAAATTAAAAAAAATTTTCTTTTTTAAAATGAATTTATATCAAGTAGCTATTTGTATCAAAATAAAACTTTACACATTAAGTTTAGGAAAATATATTTTTATACATATGTCACAAAGTTTAAAGAAATTTATTTTATGAATAATTAATATAATTAGTTTCATAATTATTAAAATTATTTGTATAAATTTTAATCAAATTAAAATTACGTATTTTTCATAAATAACAGAAATGTAGATAAATGTAATTATATTACATCGAAATTTGAAGTAATATTATTTTAATTGAAATAGTGTTTAAAAAAATATTGAAATTCTGTTTTGATGGTATATAATATCAATGATGTTGGGAAAATTTTCCTACGTCTCCCTATGTTTGAGCTAAGGCATTTATTTGTACTTACATTACTGTATCAATTGATCAGAAGAAACATATTTAACTAAATTAGCCTTTAGTTTCTTATATTTATGCGCAATTTGTGATCAGTTATTACTATAAAATAAAACAGGAAATGCATAGGAGCATAAATTAATCAAAATTATTGTTTAGTAATGAACATTTTTTTCATCATAAAGTTAGATATCCTAGAGATATTTTAAGAGCTCTCCTTAAATTTTTTTCTTATTTTCATTCGCTAATTGTGCCTATTCAAGCACTCATGCAAGTTCATGTTATGTCATTTTTAAAATAATGTGAAAGTTGTAAAATCTAAATTTTTATATGATCCCAGTATCCTTATGATTATATTTAGAAAACGTTTCCCTATTTCCTAGCTTATCTAACATTCTTATATTCCTTTCTCTAGAAGAAAAAAAAAAGAAACGAGATATTTTGTTCCAAAGATTGCAAAATTTTTCTATCTAATTTAAGGGGTCGGTTATAAAATTAATTGGTATAAATCTGAAGTTAAATGCTTGGATAACACAAATATTATTCGAAAAAATTAACCCCATCCAAGTACGATGTTTATCTACAGCCGTTGTCTATAACAATGCTAATAAAAAAGCTAACATAAATAAATTATTTTGTAATTAAAATTTTTATAAAGAAAAAGTTACAAATTATGAAATTACACCATTTATTTTGTTTATTTACGCAAATGAGAAATTTTGAAATGATAATACTCCAAAATTAATCCTTTAGTTTGTAAATAAATTACATAATACATAACAAAATGACAGTAAAGTAAGCGACTCATAATTATACAATATATAAAGTTTAGCATTAGACAAAATCTGAATATTATTTGTTGACATAAAACTCAAATTAGATAGACTATTGTAAGCAAAATTAAAGATAAGATAAAATATGAAAAAAATTTCTTCACATAAAATGACAGGGAAATATTATTTTCATATTATAAATGTTCAAATTGGTAAGCATAACTTTCTATACACGTTTGTGAGTGCTTGTGTATGAACTTTTTCTTTAAGAAAGTTTATTATAACATAGAAAAAATATTCAGGTTTGAGGTTCGGAGTTTGTAAGGCCATTCATTATAGCTACCAATAAATGATGATGCAAACATCCTATACAGACGGAAAATAATATTTTTTCCTCAAAAGGTTTTATTTTTCAAGGATTTTACATTAGAACTACTTTATATTGTAACCAACTCTTGTGTGAAAGTATACAGAAAGTTTTTTAATCTACAAAAATTTTTATAATTAAAAAAATTTTGAAAACAATTTATGCCTTCAATCAACGGTTTTAGAAGTAAAGGCCTATATTCTATTTCTGTGAATTCTATCTAATGAAATTAATCATTTTGCTAAACTGATGTCTCCGTGTTACAAAGTATTTTTGGTCATGTTTAAAGACTTAATAAAATTTAAATATATACTACATTTTGTGAAAAATCTTTAACTTTTGTAATGAATAAAACCATTTATATAATTTAGTGGCCTATACAATATAGGGAAAATTAAAATACGCTTTAGATTATTTTTGAAATATAGCTTTTTATTGTTAAGCAAATGAAGCAATTTTCTTATGGAATGTGTTTGAGGAAACTGATGGATAATTCATAAGTTACATTTTTCTGATTATGTCTAGAAAAACATAATTTTGCCCTGCATTTCATATTTGCGCACATTTTTTTCTGACTTTGACTGTCAGTTCGTCCGTGTGTGAGCATGCAATAGTTTAAAATAAGTTGTAAACCATACAACTATACAACTATATATATATATATATATATATATATATATATATATATATATATATATATATATATATATATATATATATATATATATATATATATATATATATATATATATATATATATATATATATATTGAATTAAAGCATCATGTATCCTCTCAATTGAATAAGTGAAATTATGTTAGATTTTTTAAAATAAAGAATACGTAATAAAAATTTTAGCTTTTAAATTTAATGATACAAAAAATAAAATTATTCTCGTGATCATTGTTATATTTTTTGAACATTTAGGAAATAAAAATGATCTAGAATATGAAATGAAATAAAAAACAAGTACATTTTGAACTTTCAAGACAGTATTTTACTTCTTTTCAAATCCATATTTTAGGCGTTTAAAGCAAAATAAAATTATTGATTTAAAAAAAATATTAGACCTATGAACATAAAATGCGTCATTTTCTTTGCCCACATGGGTCAGACTCCGTTCCCTTTAAAAATTTTTTTTTTCAATTTTTATTTTTATGATTTCTCTCATAGACATAATGCCAGATAATGTTTCAGTGAAGATTTTTGGAAAGTAATTCATTTAATAATTCTTTAAAGATTATAAGGAAATAAATTCATCTGTTATTCGTGTTATTTTTATATGAGCATAAATTTGTAATAATATTTTCAAAGCTGTATAAACTATAAACAAGGGTTTTGGAAAGAATACTGTTAACGATCGAAGAGTGCGGCCATAGTTTACAAAATTTCGGTTTTTTAATTTTTTGCTTTAAAATGAGAAAGTAATATTTCCATATTATCAATACTTGCAATTTTATCAAGATGATTGAAAATGATAGTAAACTTAAAACTTAAAAGATTTAGCTAATTTATCTTTGCATTAAATTATAAATTTTTTTCCAGAATTGTATTTAGTGACACATATAATAAATAAGAAATTTCACATACGTAAATACTGCCATTTAGATGATTAGAAAAAATTATTTAAACTTTAGAATTAAAATTGGAATTTATTCTATAGTGGTTAAATAATTAAGATGAATCATTAAGCTAAATAGCTAAGGTGACGAGAAATATTTTAAGCATCTTAAATGATTTCTGAAGTAATAATCTTTATTTTTATTTATTCTAAAATACAATCCCTTTATTTTAATGAATCATTAATAATACATATCAGAAATAATAAAAAAATATTTATTTAATCATGCAAAACTACTATGCACTTATGATAAATTTTAAATTGAAAGATTTGAAATTATGAAATACTATAATGTTATACAAAAACATTATTTATAAAAATAATTTCAATTTTGTACAGTTTATTTTAAACTTTTATTCATTTTATTTTATTCATTTTATTTTGTACAGTTTGTTTTGAAGTGATTTCTTAACTTTTTATTTATAAGCAAAACATATATTTTTTCTTGAAAATAGTTTATACAAATTTGCTTTAAATAGAATAATTTCTCCAGTCAGAAAGTAAATAAAAAATAATTCGTAATGATAAGCACATAAGCATTCTTATTTGATCATTATGAAAGACAAACAATTTTGTCATCAACAATACGCAAGAAAACTGTTTTCCTAATTCATGGATAAGATAAAATTGTTTTATACATCAACAAAGATACAAGTCATGAAGTTTGAATATTTGATTTCTATTCAATTAAATAGATACTGTTTCATGCTTTAGTTAGAATTAAATATTTTTCTTTGTATTATATTGGAATTTACATGTTTACCGAAAATGGGGATTAGATTTTAATGTGAAGTTTTATAGGTACATACATGAAAATATTACGGTGTAATATCGGGATGCATTCCAGGAATTTTCAATAGCTTACTATTCATATTCACTCGAAGAATTAACAGTTTTGTTATTAAGCAAATGTTTCTTGTGCTAAGAAAATCAAATCTTAATACATGAATTCAAAAATATTTTTAATTCTAAATAAGCACAACATTTGCTTTCAAACCCTTAGTGTCGCTGAATATTTGAAAAACAGATTATATGAAATATTGCCCTGAACATTAATAAATGAATGAGTTCTTCAAATATCATATAAACACAAAACACTATTCTTTCCTAAAAATGAAAAACAAATGTGAAAATAAAAAATAAGTCTCACAAAATTTCAAAGAATTTCAAAAGCCTATTTCACTGAATTCCATGCAGCTTATTTTTTTAAGAAATACATGCATCTCTTACACAATTCGTATCTATAAACAAGCAGAGAATCATAACACAATCTAACTCTAAATTTAAGGAACAATATCTTTAAAACAATTAAAATGTCACAGCTCAATATGTTAAGTTCCTAAGATTGTATTCATGACAAAGATATAATGGATTCGGTATTGACACTGTTCTAGAAAACATTTGCCTAATATAACTTATGTACTTTGAATACCATTGCCCAAGATCGCTCTGCAGAAAATAATTGGGATGTTTTTCAAGTAACCATTTAAAGGACTAACTTTCAATGACGCAAAATTGGGAAACATTATGCTCTTATAGATGGATGAATTTAAGAAGTTACAGTTCATTTGTAGCTATAATGTATATACAACTAACACTTATATAAATCATTAAATTCGATTTATATATATATATATATATATATATATATATATATATATATACTGTCATAGTTAATATATAACACATATCTTTGTAATACAAATATTTTAATTTAAATTAGAATCTAGAATTAAAATCATTGACTCTAGAAATTTAATTCAATACTTCGGTTGTAAAATTAAATTTTAATGCAACCATATTGGAGTATAAGTTGCATATGCTCCTAACACATGAATTTAGTAGCTATAAATAATTTATGAACCCTCAAAAGTTAATCCGTTGCAGAAAGTTAAAGACAAACAAATTCAGGTAGAAATATGACCACTAAGTTGACTAAATAATAAAAATTATAGTTGTAGAGATTAGCAGGAGCTAGAGTAACTTCTAAATTAGTGTATTTCGTTGTATATCTCATATATATTAACACAATATAAAATCATATATTGTTATAGAAGCATTTTTCTAGGCAATAAAGACTTACATTTATTCTTTCTGTCAAAAATGCTTTACAACAATAATGTAAATGGAATTCATATTTAGATTATTGTTGTAAAGCAATAATCTAAATATGAATTCCATTTGCAAACACACAAAAATTTAAAGAAAAATTGGAAAATTCTTTTACATATATAAAATTAAATTTCTTTGCATGATGACTATTGATTTAAATAAGACTTTGTAATTGAACATATGAGATCACGCATTTTTGCAGTAAAAAGCGCGTTAACTATAATTAATGGCGACTAGATATCACCAAATGTAAATACTGGAGAGTAGAGTGAATTTGACAGAGCTGGCGCACTGACGTTTAGACCATAAGACATCCCTATAAAAATTGACCTCCACCTTTAGAAAAGAATGATATCCTTAACCCATAATTTTTTTCACTCACTTTTAAAAAATAATAGTCACAAACCTCCATAAAAATCGAATCCACTTTTAGAAATTAATGGTATAAAAAACGCCATAATTTTCCCACGCCCTTTTAAAAACAATGGACCCCATTAATATTGTACCCATCTCTAAAAAGTAATGGTTTTATTTAACCCATACCAATTTTGAAAAACAATGGTTTAAAACTCACTATTACCCACTTTTAAAAAAATAACGGTTCTGTTCATCCATAAAAATTATCCGGAACAAACAAGCGAAAAGTCACTGAGGCGGAAGAGAACCCCCTTTGGTGACCACCCCCTTTTTTCTCAGATAGGGAGGTACCGCTGCATTCAAAAACAATGGTTTCAAAACTTCGCCAAAGAGGATATGAATGTATATACTAGAGAGATATTTTAAGTATTTAAAGACAACAAATATGGCTATTGCTAAGTCCGAGTGGAGATTATGAAAGTATGCAGGATAGTGCAGATCACACTCTAGAATGTACCCTTTATCTGCGTCATCCGCTATTTTGGTCACTTCAATATCAGCCTTCCCCCACCTGAAACCACCACATGGCAAAAATTGGCTCATCTCCTAAACATATAGGCTTTTGGCGACAAGGTACATTAGAAAACTAGATTCCATAGTTTTATCATAGTCCTTCATGTATTTATTATTAGCTCTCCCTTCCATATCTGTTACAACACTGAGATACACACCCTCTTGTGCCTTTTTCAAGCATAAGTACCATATCATAATTGCATAATAATTCTAACTCTACACCAGTGGACTTTAACATAGCATCCCAAGAGAGCCCAGGTGCTGTGAAGTACCATGCAGGATCCTGTTTGTTGGTCTGAATACAGACATCCCTAAAATGTTCTATAAAATCAGTCAAAAACAGTAAATCAGTCTTTGCATATAAATCGGAATATTCGGCTAAATTGTTAATATTGAAGGCATTCCATACTCTCTCTCGGCGTGTTTATAGTCCTCTTGAGATATTTGTGACTCAGTCATTCTATTGTAAAAGTTTTCTTGTGAGGGCAGCTTGGTTTCTTCACATTTTTTCTAGGAGTCCATTTAATCGTATGGATGTATACCTTTTCTGGTGACGAGATCTAGCTTGTCCTTGGGGAAGTATTTGGCCGTCTCTCTGAACTCTTTCACATTCTTCGCTAAACTGTTGAGGTTACTTACTGGCCATGAATCGAAATGAATCAATAAACCTCAATTATACTAGGGAGCTTGGCTTTCTTTCTTTCACCAGTTTCTATCATTTTTGCCCCCACTTCTTTGCTGAATTAGATGCATTTTTCTTCAGCATTAGGTACGACGTCAATGTCTCCAATATCACCCCCTAATTCATTTATAAGCAGGTGTGCATCATATCTGGATAAATCATGGATAAAAACCGGGATAAATGAAGGGATTCGATCGTGTAGGTTACATAGATTGTGAGCCGAACCCCTATAGTTTGATTCACATTTTGACGGATCGAGTAAATGGTCGTGATCTCTAACTTTTTCATGATCTGGATTTTTCTCATTTGAATAAGGTGATGGCTCTGTTCCGATGTTCAACTCACAGATATGACATACATCAGTTCTCTGAAAATGTTCTTCATCTTTAGCAGTTATCTTGGTTATTGTTTCTTGTTATCAATTTCCTTTATCGTTAGGGCCTCTCATTCTTTAATGTATCATAAAATACTATAGTGACATCAGGGTGTCTGTAAGTGATGGGTTCTTTGTAGTCTTCATGTTTATATTTGATATAAAGGCAAAAACTTATAGGTTCATTCTTTTGTTATTTTAGCATGTACGATGCGCTTCCTTCAGGTTGACAGGTATCTATCTTATTCGTTAAACATTCAAAATCTGCATTTATCGTGAAAGGTACTCGTAATGATTTATGATAATATTTGAACTTTAAAGAATCACCTTCTTTAGTCATTGAAATTTTTACGGCCTTATTTTTTTTACAATCCAGTACATATTTTTGCAGATCTTCCTCAGAGTGATAAAATGACAAAACACCTTTCACATCGGTATACTCTTCCATCATGGTTACTTAATTGAACACTTATAAGTTTTGACAAGTCCTTTATCCACAACAATAGTGGCTTTTCCTTCTTCATTTTTTATGTAAAGCAAATTCATGTCTCTCAACCTTATTTTTAGTTATTTTTAAAAGGATATATATCCTTGCTTTTAGTCTCGTATGAATATATATTCACTGATATAGCATTCATCTTTTCAAACCTTTCGAGTACCATATCTTCGGCTTTTACTGGAAATTCACTGCCTTCGAACTTTAGCTCATTTTCATAAGGTTTATATTTGGTGACTCTTTGGCATCTTTTCCCGCTGGATGCAGTGCACTGAGTATTGCCCAGTGCACTGAGCATTGAGTGCGGATGTAGTACACTGAGTATTG
Source organism: Latrodectus elegans (assembly GCA_030067965.1). Classification (NCBI taxonomy): domain Eukaryota; kingdom Metazoa; phylum Arthropoda; class Arachnida; order Araneae; family Theridiidae; genus Latrodectus; species Latrodectus elegans. The sequence goes on from CM057813.1 coordinate 126,919,550, forward strand.
CCCAGGGCACTGAGTATTGAGTGTTGATGTAGTGCACTGAGTATTGCCCAGGGCACTGAGTATTGAGTGTGGATGTAGTGCACTGAGTATTGCCCAGGGCACTGAGTATTGAGTGTGGATGTAGTGCACTGAGTATTGCCCAGGGCACTGAGTATTGAGTGTGGATGTAGTGCACTGAGTATTGCCCAGGGCACTGAGTATTGAGTGTGGATGTAGTGCACTGAGTATTGCCCAGGGCACTGAGTATTGAGTGTGGATGTTGTGCACTGAGTATTGCCCAGGGCACTGAGTATTGAGTGTGGATGTAGTGCACTGAGCATTTAGTGCGGATGTAGTGCACTGAGTATTGAGTGCGGACAGTATTGCCCACATGAAACACTTCTCATCCTCATTTTGTACGTTTATGACTGCTTTTTTGACTTTAATCACTTTTGGTAAATCAATGTAGGATGATCCTCTTAGTGGGTTGTATTTATTGATCCTTATCTCAAGGCTTTTAATTTCCACAAGCGTTCAGTCTGAACCTCTTGCAACAAACTCCTCCATCTCTGCCAATATCTTTTGGATAACTGATCTATAATACGCTACCAAATCAGTTGATTCTAAAATGACTTCATTTTCTGTTTTGAAATTTCTCTCCATTTCTTCCATCTTTTTCTTTTTCTTAATCGCAAAGGAACTGGAAATTAACCTTCAGACCATGCAACATCTTCAGATGTTTTGTAATGAGTCCCTGGACTTGTGATGAAATATCATTCCAAAAGTCTTTGGGAAGCGTTAGATTGCGCTCTTTTTGGATGTCATACGTGTTCAAAAAATTTATAGGCCGTCTCAACTGCATGGGGGATATATAGCCTTCTATTCCTGGTATCTGAAAACATGTCTGAATCGAATTCGAAGTGAGGGTTGAACAATGCGCTCTCAATGTATGCTATGATGTCTGCCTTTCCTCCCAATTTGGAATAGCCTATAATACTATGCGTCCGACAAAATTCATGTAGTTTGTTAATGGTCATGTGATGCAGGCTCTGCATATTGTCAGAATCATCCTCCTGGCAGGCATCCTTAGGCTTATAGTTTTGATGAGTTTTAGTGTGCAAGTGCTTATTTATGCTAGATTCCTTATACAACTTATCACAACACATAATTTTAAGTTCTTTTTTCTTCTTGGACTTTCTGAACAAGTCATTATGGAAACTAAGAAAGCCATTATGATATTGAATGAGCTCAATCAGTTCCGACCTTTTAAATTTCGAGTATCCTCGAATATTATTTTCTCGTCAATGGTCTTGCAACAGCCGAACAGTTTTAGATTCCATCTTTATTATATCTTTATATATATATATATATATATATATATATATATATATATATATATATATATATATATATATATATATATATATATATATATATATATATATATATATATATCTTTTCTTTAAATGCTTAAAATATTGAGGGGGGGTTCATTCAATTTTAAAAGACATTTTAATGGTACCATTAAAACGCAACCTTCCGCTACCATACTGAATAAATTAAACTACCCGCTTTTCATTGTTTATGGGGTTCATTGCTCTTATCAACTCTTTTTCATCAATGGTCGAATCATCTAACGAAGCCTTGCATGAATTAAAAACGACCCCTTTTTCCTTCAATTCATCTCTAACTCTAACAAAGAGAGTTTTTGAGTTTAGGTGTCAGGGGAGATCCAGTAGGATAGACTGATTACAAACAGCGTTGGTGTTTCAACACACCTCTAGCCTGAACGTCTTGAGCTCTTGTTGAGTAGTAGGGATAGGTTTCATCGGTGCGCTTGATAAGAATAAATCATTCTTGCTTATCTTTTTCTACAGCCTGGGGTGTACGGTCTTCAATTGAAATTTCAAGCTTCTGTTGGATCATGTCCTTTTCAAGCATTGGATGTTTCATTTTATCTTCGATGCATTTCAGTTTTAGTTCGAACTCATTTTTGTCCATCATCTTATACTCATTTACAAAGTAGTTGAGAATAATACTGTTGCACTTGTCGTATAACTCGACCGAGATCCAGGAGGCTATATCGAGTATTAGTTCTTGTTGGACATATTGACCTGTTATCTGTCTATTCAGAGGATCATTGTTTGTTATCTTAACTTCGAAAAAGATGCCCACGGGATCAAGTTGGCATCTTTTACTTTCATAGTATTGTATTAAATATTTCGAACGTTCAAACTTGAACGTTGAAGGGTGAAAAATCTTAATAAATGGTTAAATGATCTTAATATCCCCTTAGAAAATGTGATTTCGGTTGAATTTTTTAAATTTATCCATAAATATGAAGAATTGTTTCAAGAACGGAAAAACTTAATCTTCAAAGAATACATTTTATTTCATCTGTTTCGGAAAAGAGATTTTCAAGTACCACTTAAGTTACCTAAAATGACGAAAACTCTTGATCAGAATGAAGAAATCTATCGAACCGTCTTCGAAGCCTTAAACTGGAACTTTAATAGCTTTTGTCTGCTATTAAAAATTAACTTAATCTTTCTTATCTATCCAGCACTCTCTGGATAACCTAACAACTTCACCAAATATTTATTCCCCACTTTTTTGAGAATTTTCTCAATTTTGTACACATTGTCCTTCTTATCATACCGTACAAGCTCGTTTTCGTAAAAGGTTCCTTTTACATATTCATTGTTTAAATCTTTTACTCTGTAAGTGACAGGATCGGTTTCTAATACTTCAGAGATGAATATTTCTTCTGTAAAGATTGCCTGATAACCTCTTTTAAAAGTCGTTTTATATATTGATATTCTGACTTTATCTCCTACTTGGTATTTGAGCTTATGTCTGACGTTTTCTTTAAATAAATTGCAGTAGACTTCACTATTGTTTTCTTCTAGACTAGCCTCAACCGGCGTCATCTTTATACTTCTATGGTAAGAGTTGTTATAAATTTTCACTAACTGATCCAATACATCTATATATGTATTGGTATTGTTAGCCGCTAAATATTTCGGGATTTTACCGTTTAGAGTTATGTTGTATCGTTCCACCAAGGAGCATTTGATTTCAACGTCTTCAGTAGTGAACCAGTGGATATTGTTCTCTTTAAGCAGAAGCTGTGTCTCTTTGTTAATGAACTTGGTCCCCTTGTCAGTCTGGATTTTAAGAGGAACTCTCTCTTTAAATATCTTCTTAAATGCCTTAATCACTTCTCCCGTTTTTCTACGAATTTAGGCACAGCTCACCTATATTTGCTGAAAATGTCTATAACTGTTAACAAGTAATTGTAGCCATCATTCGATTTTGAAAATGGCTTTAAAAATAACAAATCTGCTTGCTATTGATCATCAATGTGTGATACATAAGTTCTCCTTCTTTTGAACTTACTCGTGAGTGGTTTATGTTTTGTGTAAACATCTTGTTGATGTAAGAAATCTGAGACATTTTTTCGATTTAAACCTGTTTTTCTACTGAGTTCGTTTAAATCGCAATTTCCAATCTCTGGATCGTAATAAACTTTTTTGAGGTCCTCAATTACCCCTTTAGTGGTAAAAAAACTACTCTTTTTAGAACCACAAACCATGCAGATCCTTTCATCATAGGTCTGCCGTTTTAGAGGTAGCGTGCTGTACGTCTTTAGTCTAAGAATGGGTTTTACATTTTAGGCAGTATACTTTTTAGCCCATTCCAAATGTCTTCTTTCCTTTGATAATTAATTGGCTTCACAACAGCTTTATCTAACCTTTCACGGAGAGTTGGATCTTTGTTTTTTTCACGGATCTTTGTTTTTAGGCAACACACATCATGTTTCTAAGCAGCTACATCGACTCTATTAATGGGCTTACTCCATTCTTTGTATCTCAAATCAGGGTTTAATCTAGTTTTACCTTTGAGAAATTGAGTTTTTGGCCCTGTAAATGGGTGACCAGACAGATACATTTCAAATGGTAAATTATAAATTGCAGAGGTAATAACTTCTTTTCCTTTCTTCATTTATTTATATGTAAAAAATTATTTACTCACATATTCATAGCCTTTCAGCTGGGTTTGTTTTATGCATTTTTCTCTAGGTAAGTAGTCTGAATTGTTAATAAAATCATCCTCTCTACTGTACTCCTCTTCTTCTGTTAATGTATTTGATTTGAATGAATTCAGCATTTGTTTATAAAACTTGTATAATAGCTTATACTCTTCGTTCCTTTTCACGATATTCATGGACTTTTCGATAACTTCAACTATACCAGCACTCAAGCTCAGAGTGACTAAGTATACCATCGCAAAAGCGGACAATCCCAATGAACTGTAGAGGAACTTTGCAATGGATAGCGAGATTTTTATCTTATAATAATGGTGATAGCTTTTTCTATACACGTAAATTTTCTTGCGTAAGTATTTTTCTTTCTTTATTTAAAGGGATGAAATATTTTTTCCGATATCTCAAGGACGGATTCACTAATTCAAGCATAAAAAAATTATATGGTTTTTTTATGCAATTTTGTACAATCGATTGAAATCTTCCTTCGTTAAATTACCATCTACCTCCCTTATGATCTGTTGAATCTCCCTCTGCTGGAGGTTAAAAAGTATTAAGTAGTTAAAAAGTATTAAGTATAAAGTATTAAGTAGTTTCTCTTGATAACAATAGGCTTTCTGTAATATGACTGAGAGAGGTAAATGATTGAGTCATTCTTCTTCCAACCTCTGATGAAGAAATCGTCTATGATCTTCTGGTCTTTATCTAACACGCAGTCATCGAAGACAACAACATTTTTGCAAGAGGGGTCCAGATCTTTTACTGTGATAAAGTCTTTGGTATCAGATGAGAATAAGGTTTCTTTCTTTCCGTATTTTTCAAATAACTCGAGTAAAATTTTCTTCTTCTTTTGGGGATACCTTGCTAATATATCTTTAATATCTGTACCATCAAACACAGTGTACTTTTCTTTCAGTTTAGTGTACTTGGGTTCAAACATATCATTAGCGCAAATGAACAAGTTATCAAACTCGAGATAATCATAAATAAAATTCAGCAATAAATTCGTTTTACCAGTACCCGAAGCTCCAGCAATCAAAATTCTGAAAGGGTGCTTCGGTAATAAATAAAGCTGATTTGCATCGGTTAATTCTTCTGGTTCTGTATAATCTTTAATTGGAATCATCTTTATTTAATGTGAAAATGTTTGCATCATCTCTTAAAAGCCAGTTTTTTTTAAAGCAGCCGTCGGGATCCCAACCACGGCTTTTTAAGTTGCGCTGCTTTAACTATCCCTGTTAAATTCATCTCGTAAGAGCCGACTGGCATTAAACTTTAGAACGGCTTATTTGCTTCCAGTAAAAACATAATTTGCTCTCATGCAAAACTTAATTTGCTTCCATTAAAAATAATTTGCTTATTAATAAATGAATGCTTTACAAAGAGAGCGAAATAAGAAGCTAAGAGAAGAAGTTAAGAATGACCTGAAAATATTTAAGATTCAGGCGGAGAATAGAAAGAACAACAAACAAAATCTGGAACAAAAATTATGTTTGCAGAAAACATTGTCTGAATTTCACCATCCTGTAACAGAGAAACTTCAACAACAAGATGTTAATAGAAAAGAACATTTTAAGGCTGTAAGAGATGCTGTTGATAAGATTCCTATTGCGATTGAACCACCTCCAGTGACTGCAGGTATCTTCTATTTTGATAAAGATTTGGATGTAGAGTTTTTAGAGGAAAATAATTTTCCAAGACCCTCAAAGTTGTACAATGAATCCAAGGATGCTCTGCAAAAAGTTATCAATAGAGTAAAGAGTACTTACTTAAAGTTTGATCGTCAAAAAGGAAACGTAATGAGTCAGATTGCTCAAATCACCCAAAAGATAAAGAAAGAGAAGGTAGACTATTATCTAAAGCTGATTATTTAAGGGAACATATGATTACATTAGAGGATTATCGAGAGCGACTGAGGGACTTACAAAGAAAGGAACTATACCTCAGTAAAGAGGTGGAAGATAAACTGGAAATTTTAGCTTGATTCACAGATAAATTATGCAATGGATCTAAGAGTAAAAAGTTACATGCTCAAATCGTTGATTTACTGGATGCATTATTAAGAGATGGAACTCTAAACAACGTGTAAGTAAAAGAATAAAAATTTCGTATTAAATAAATGAGTAACAACGTAAAAACCAAAATAAACCTAAGAGATAATCAGATTGCTAAATTAAAATCTACATACAAGAAAGGAAAAGAAGTTTCCCTACAAATAGATAGGACAAAACCATCTAACTATGACAGGTTCTTAACTCAAACACAAATAGCTCAAATAGGGAAGGGAAAGAGAATTACTATCAGAAGGACACAACTCAAGAAAACAGGTTGCTTTCTAGCTTTTATAGCTCCTTTTTTGCCTCCATATATAGCTCCTTTTTTATAGCGCCTTTTATAGCTCCTTTTTTGCCGGAGCAAGGCGTTGGTTTTAGGTACCGCAGGTGGGAAAGGTTAGGTCACAACCTAACCTTTAACAGAATTTAACAGGGATAGTTAAAGCAGCGCAACTTAAAAAGCCGTCCCACCTGCGGTACCTAAACCACCTGCTGGATGGTTAACGTAACCTGGATGGGGAGCAAAGAAAATTTGGATAAAGTTTCAGGATCTGGTTGTGCTCAAACCCCTTGGAAAGGGAGTCTATTGAAATTGGGAATACCCAACGAAGTAATTGATGACAATATGAAACAAGAAAAAGGGTTTAGGGGTGTCTTTACTTCAGATCTGTTACCTAAAAAGATGAGACGATTTGAAAACGGTATTATTAATTTGGACATAGCTACGGGACCTGGCACACACACTGGGTATATTACTATAACGATCCTAATAATAATTTCGTCGGGTACTTTGATCCGTTTGGAGAACATGCCTACAAAATTCCCACGTGTATTTAGAAATATCTCCAAAATTCAGGAAAAAAATGGAGTATAATTCAAGCTTTTTACAACACTCTGCCTCCGCCAGAAGTGGCTACATTTGTATGAAATATATTAATGACAGAAACAAAGGCAAATCTGTTGAAGATATTTTATATTCCTTTACCCAAGAACCTAGTGACTATAATGAAAAAAATGTGTATAAATAAATGGTGTTAATAATATTGGATTCGAAAATCTCTGAAAAGACAAAAGACTTTACAATTGAATATTCCAGATCATCTAGGTTTAAACAGATCACTCTTCAGTCTTTTTCAATGTACGTTTCTTGGATAATATCATAGACGAGATCTTTTCATACTGTGATGGACATCAGTGGTTAGATCTATTGCTCCCAGATGGAAATCATACTCTTAAAGGGTTGAACCATTACATGCTGAAATTTTTTGGGAACGATCACCCAATTGTATTTGGTATTGCCGAAGAACGACAAAGAATAGCCATCAAGTTAAAAGATAGATATACGATCGATCTAACAAAATGCAAAAACCTGCATAAACTGTTAGGGTTCGAACCTGAAATATATATGAAGAGTATGAACAAATAGGAAAGTACATTGCTGACATTTCCGTTGTTAATGATAACATTTATATACATTGCGATGACGTGGAGGGAGCCTACCTTAACGGCTTTCACTCTTCAAACGTAATCTTTTCCTTTACGAATGTTAATCGTCCAGGCAGTAAAATCATAAAATCATTTGAAAAACATCTATTCTTTCCTGTTCGGATCGAAAGTGTTCACAGAATCAGAATGAGAATAACGAACCATAGAGGTGATTTAATTCCCCTCAATAAGCAAGAAGTACAATACAGTTTTATTGTCCTCTAGATAAAGAAATGAATAAACATAGACTTCAAAGGAAGAGTAAGAAGATACAAAGAAGAGGGTTCTTTTCAAATGCCTTTACTTTTTTACAGGATCACTCTGCATTAGAAGGTAATTCCAAACAGTTTGTCCGTGATAAGTTGAACGAGATATTTTCAAAGAAAAAAAACATAGAGCTGGAGTTAAGTTTCTGTGAATTTTGATTTAATAGCAGTAGAGCTATTAAATTAAGAAGTGTTTTGTTGCCGACTGCATCTATAGTAATTAATTAAGAAGAGTAACAAAAAATTGTTCTTATAATAAATGAACGAAATGAATAAAATATTTGATTTAAGCTACACCGATTATTATTACGATGATGACATCGAAAGTCTCGAGTATAGAGAAGTGAGGCATGACATAAGGGTAGTTCTACTGAGAATGCCACTTACCATTTCTTTATACATGACACTAACTCCAATATCTTATATTCTAATGGATATTTACCACAAAATATAAGAATTGTGAACAGCAATGGAACGGCAATAGCGGGTGATAATGCAGCTTTCGTGAATAGAGGTGGTTTAATAAACGCAAAGAGATTTACATTAGGCAAAACTGAAATCAAAACCAACATTACTTATTCTGCTCTCATGTGACATGCGTTAGGTCTAATTCATTTCACTCCTGACTATTCTACTTCGGAAGCTACGAATATGCTCTTCTACATAGATATGTCGGACACAGCGGACAGAAAACCCTTGAATTATGAAGGGACTTTGGTAGATGCAACTAAGATAACTGAATTTCTCGAAAAATTAGGAACTAACGACAAGTATAATCATGGATTCAGAGAGAGATGCAAACTTACTCCAAATATCAAAACTGTCACTATATGGATCCCGTTAAAATACGTATTTGAGATTTCTTCATTAAATACAAAAAGGTCATCACAGGTTTCAAGTCAAGTTTGAATTTCAGAGAAATCATAGTCACAATATGCTGTATACAGATGAGCAAAATAAGGATTACGAAGTTGTTATGAAAGAGTTATCACTTTGGGGCTTCCTTATGTTAGATTTAAGAATTCAGCAGATGCAAAATTTAGTGAGTTATGATTATCAGATAAGCCTGTGGAAATAAACTGGAACCAACATAGCATTGTAAAGTCGAATATTTCTTGAAGAATTCAAGCCGGTCTTACTCCATAAATGCTCCTTTAGACGAAGTATTGTCCTTGTACGTTATACCACGATATACTGAAAGATATAAAAATGTAAAACAGAACAACCCGTTATTCAACAACTTAGATATGATGGAATGTTTGCTGATGGTTAATAATGTAAGGGATCCAACTGTTAGCTACATGATGGATTTTCAGAAAGGTGATTAAAATCGGCTATACGCAGCTCTTTTAGATTCTGGACTCAACACCACTACACGAGAAACAGGGTGCATGGTCAATTATTCCAATTTCGGTAAATTATATCCAATCATTTGCTTTAACCTAAATCACCATGAAAATTGTACAGACACGAATTACCTGACTACAGAGTTCAATTGAAGATTGAGAAAAACACCGCCAAGAATTATGTCTTCTATTTCATCTCACGAGAACTTAAGAAATGCGACTTAAACATAAGGAATCAAGATATTACCATGAAAAGAAAGAAATGTTAGCTTACTATCCACTTTTTGAGGAGGAACTATAGAAGGATCACTTGGTATTCCAGGAATAGGATTTAAACTGACACACGATGGTAATTATGATATGGTATAAAAGATAATTAGGAATGCTGGAGAACCTTTGGAAAATAATGATGAAACTACAAAATTTTATGCAGACAGATGTAGGAAGAAACTGAGATCATCCTTTCGATAGTTTTCCAATAAAAGTTTAGTTCTTACAGAAAATGACTAACAATATGATGCAAAAGGAAAAAGAATTAGCATTATTTTAAATTCAGTTGACAAGTCTGATTCTACAACTAGGGATTATGTAGATACAGTGGTTGACCAGTTGCGAAACAAAAGTTTACTACACACACCTCAAGGAAATTTTGATGCGAAAGATAAAGGATAAAGAATGTGAAAGATACGGAATCTGAGAAAAATGTCGTGAAGAAAAGATATTTTGAAAATAATGCCTTGACGCTCCATGGATAGGCTTATAATGCTAAAAATAGATCAAATGCACATCTTGCGGTTCCGAGTGCTAATCACGAGTGTGTCAACAAACAATATTTTTAAAATAATGCTTTGATTTTAAAAGATGATTGTTTTGATGCTAACAATAAAGTAGTGTCAAATGTGAAAGAGCGTGTAAAAGTAAACGATGTAGTTACTAAAAATAAAAACTGTTATGCTCACAATCAAAGAATTTCAGGTTTGAAATGACCTCAATATGATACACAGGTCGTTTTAATAAATATTATGTTGCTACTAAGACATTCTGTGCCTTTACAGATCAAGGAATACAATTTACGGGTAATGGTTTCAAGACTTTAACTTTTCAATAGATTTACTTCAAAACTCTTAGGTTCAAAACTTAAAATTACCCCACGATATGTATATCAAAGTAACACTTTTCTTAGCATGGGATAGCATGAATGAGGAAACAAAGATACGATTAGAAAAAGGTAAAGGGGTCCTTCTCGATAAGGAAATGCATGTCTATAAAGAATCAATCATTTTATTTGTCTATGTGAAACAAAATGATGTTTTAACCTTATTAGTATTGACTGGAGGACAATGAAAGTTGAAGCCCTAGCACATTGAAAAAGTAGAATTTTTTTATCTCCATAAATAAATGGAGAAACTTAATTTACGTATTAGAACCTATAAGCAGTTGGACTAAGCATATCTGATTTCTGATATCGCAGTCCATACTGATAAAATTTTAATTCGCTCTTAGAATGGTTCCCTTATTCACATATCACTGCGCATTTTAAATATTGAAGAGGTAGAATCATTAAAAGAGAAACAAATAAAAATTATTAGTGTGGATAAGTACATAGTTTTTTCTGACCTACTCAATATTAAAAGGATTTAAAGAAAGACAATTTTTTTCTCATATAATAAACACAAAATTTAAACGTACTCAGTTCATTAGAAGATGGAGCAAAGACTTTCCAGAAAATGAGGGAACTCAACATCCATGAAAAATATCCTGTCACTGAAATTAAGCAGATAACCACAAGATATGGAAATAGAATAGTTGTTGAAATGCCTGATTGTTTGGTATCACTATCACAAATATGTGATAAAATGGCGTCAGTTTATTTAAAACTCAATGATTTGAAACCTCTTTTTTTTGTGGATTTGGGAAGTAAGGATGTCGGGAAATCTCAACCAGCGCTAATGTTTTAATTCGGACAGTAATTTTAGATTTTAATGGTGTTAAAAATCATTAAAATCTAAAGAAATTTGTCCAGTTCAGATAAAATATCACACCCCGTTTTTCGAATATTTTTGTTCTTCTCTTTATGCAGTATTTGATGCATTTGAATAACACATTTTAAAATTAGGGAATAAGTTTCTTGATATTTCTCAGTTTCTTCTTCTATACATGAGAATAACTTTTGCCACACTCTTGCCTGACTAGTCATTCTACAGTTCACAATTCCGTAGAAAGCTATCATGTCGCCGAATAAGTCGTAAATATTTTCCATTTCTGTTAATTATTACTCAAATTTCTTTAAATGGATAAAATGAGAAAGCGGTTTGAAAAGCTGTGACCTTGAGTCGTGAGAGAAACAAGTTTTTCTCTTGTTTTTCTCCTGTCTTGATTCTGAATGACGTAAGAGATTTTAATTTTAACTATCACTGGATGGCAGCGCGAACTGGACTCGGAATCTGGTACAGAAAGTTTTTTGCTTCTTTTTAATTTCTGAAGCTTTTTTAACGGTAATTTTCAATCAGATAAATTGCAGTCTTTGACATTCTAAAGATTTTTCACACTCTGAGAGAGAAATGAATTGTTTAAAGATATATTTTACCGTCTTTTTGTTTTCGGTGACATGTATATATTAATTAAATGTTCTCTCTCTGTCGGGTACCCTGTGACTATAGTTTGTACTTTCAGGGTACATATGAACTAACGTATTTATCACATTTTAAAGATAAAATTAAGAAAATTCTACTTTTACCCCTATTTGTGTTATTTTGTTTTTTAAATGAAATAAATGTACAAAAGATATCATTTAAATTAATCCATTAAAACCGTATCTTAAGCATGAGACAAATTAAACTTTTTAAAGTATTATTAATTTAAAAAATATAAATAATAAAATAATTTTATGGGTAATAAAAACGAGTAAAAGTAATTTATTTTCGAAAATCTTTCATATTTTCTCTTCTATAATAATTAAATAAAAATAACTACTCTTTTAAAAATGCGCCATTAGATATCATTTGTTATGTTCAGATGGTATGAAACACTGACGTCAAAAACTTTTGTGTCTATTTAAGTTAAGTTATTAATTATCATTCCGACGATTTTTCATTTTTCGCAAGGATAACTAAATACAGCTAACACTGCTGAATTTTGTACCACTACCAAATAATGAAGTGAAGGGTGATAAATCTAATCAACACCATGGCAGAGAAACAAAAAATATTTTCTAAGGAATTCTTAACTTACATAATGTATTTTTGCTCTCTTTGGTTATGCCAAGCAAGAAACTTTATAGCATCTGGCCACAAATTATTTTTAGCACGCTTTATTATTATTATTATTTTTATTTCTTACAGGGCTACCGCCGCAAAACTGTCTTTTTAACCAAAATGTATAGACATAATGACAAAAGATATATAAGCTAATTTAAAATCATTTTTTGAAAAAAATAGGCATTTTATAAAGACAATTTTAAACATTATATAAAAAAATATAAATACATGCTCAATGAGGATTTCATGAAATAACACAGTAATATGCCTAATAATTAAAAGTTAATTTTCCTCTAAGATAAAAATTGATAGCAATGATTTAACAAAAAAATGTATTCATAATATACAAGAAAAACTTGTTAAAAGACTTAAGAGGATTTTTTCATGTATTGGGAGTATATAATTTATTTCCAAGAAAAAAAATATTTCAATATTCCTTTCAGATGTTAAACAGTATCATTTTCCATATATTTCCTGATTTTATCATACAAGTTCTAAAGAAATATATCCTTAAAAACAAGGATTAATATTGTTTCCAAAATATATTTTTTCCTGGTAGAATGCAAAGAAAAATATTCCTCAGGAATGAAATCTGTTGTTAAGAAGTATAAAATGTATGTTAACTAAAAATTTTATAATAATTAACTAAATAATATCATATTATCATAATTAACGAAATAATTTTATTTTCAAATTTTTAAAAGTAGTTATTCTAAACATAAATATGCAAGCTGAAGTTCTCTATCAAAATACTATATATTGTCAATAAAATAGTTCCATTATATGTATGTATATTTCCTTAGAAAATTTCTTATAAAATATGTTGATTAGAATTTAAAAAAACCCAAATAACTTAATTTCCTCTATAAAAAATATAAATTTTGGAATTTGTGGATCATTAATGTATTGGATATTGAATGAACAGTTTTTTCATTCAATAATTTGCGATAATTTGATTAACTTTTAATTATAATATTACTTGCTAAATAGATTTTACTATAAAATGGCAGAAGTTACTGATTCTGTAATATGTTTAAAGATCTATCAATTTAGAATTGATTTTCTTTATTGGGGAAACAATTATAGACTTCCTCAATTTTGCACATAAATATAAAATTAGTTTTACCTTAAAATATTTGTATGTTTATTTTAAAGTTATTTAAATAATTATAATTTATGGAGTTAAACATTTCAACTAAAAAGAAATCTTAGAAAGATTAAAATGAAAAAGTGAAATATAAAAAACGCTACATGTATTTAAAATTTCCAATAAATATTAAAAAATTCAAAAAAATTCAAAAGTAAATATTATTTATTGAAAAGTAATCAGAATTTTTACTGAAATAAAAAGTTTACCTTTTAAAAGTAAGTATAATATTGGTACTTACATATTATCGTAATCATATTGACGGCATTATATAAGATCGGGCCAATTCTACAAACGGAATACGCTGACGGGATATGGAGCGCGTAGTTGAAAAGTACAATGTGATAGAAACAGTATGAAAGAAAATAATAAATAATATATGAAGAAAAATATTAAGTAATTTTTATCTGTATATAATTTTTAACTTCATTTGACGAAATATCAATTACGTTTTGGTGGAAAATATTGCAAAATGGATTTTAGAATAGAATCAAAACGATTTTTTATCCTTTTCTTGGTATTGTCACCATATAAATTCTGCCAAGAAAGACTGAAGATGGTGTCTTGCAGTACCCCGTCGTCTCTTGTTCCTCCATTTCGCGGAATCCCACATTCATTGGGTATACACACCCGTTTCGTGGTCAACAAAATTGTATTTGGGATTTAATCTTAAATGATTAAATCCAGCGATTACTAATTGATCAGTCTGATACGCTCTCTAATCAGAATAAAGTCAGAAAAAGTGTCAGAATGAAGTGTAATCGTCAGAATAAAAGTGTACTCCCTTCCTCAATGTTTTCGACAATTTTCTGGAAAAGCGTGACTGCGGTTCTATCAGGAACGATTGTTAAAAATGCTTGTTTGGTCTCTAGACTGACACCACCAAAAACCCATTGCTCTAGCAATATTCGACCAGAACTATTTTTTCTTTTTGTGAACAAGCTTTCATTTATTTCCACAATGCGGCTAGGTCCACCTATTTTCGTTCTTTCTTTGCATTCCATGTGTGGAGAACACAAATCTCTCTCATAATTGTTCCAGTCTATGACTGTTTTGCCTGCTAAATTAAGTTCTCCGTCACAAAATTTGGCTGTTTGTTAATTCTTTGCAACAGCAATACTGTTGTTAATAACAGGGTACTGCTTCCCTCCAACGTATTATCACTTCTTTTTCTCACGTGTTGATTACAAGTAGCAATTTTCCCTCTCAAAAAATCTGTTTTCCAAAATAAAGCTTTATCGGGTAAAAGTTGGTACATTTCTTAACTTCAGGTAAAATGTTATATTTCCATAAAATTGTAACGGCGTCTTTATCGGTAAATCCCAGATTCGCATTTTAATATTTCTTTAAATATATTAATTCTTTAAATATGTATTTTAATTAAATTAAAGATTTGGAATGTAATTTAAAATGGTTATAAATATTGGTATTCCATGAACAAGGGATTGTTTTCGAATGCTTTTCCTCAAGCTAAGTTATTCAGAAGAAATAATTCAGAAATTATTTCATTTTGCTTTGTAAATATTTTCATGACTAATTATTTATTCAATCTTTTATACTTTTATAGATATTTGACTGGAAATGAACTGCACTTGATTGTTAGCAAAACTTTTGTTGGAAGCTCCAGCCTCAAATTCTTGTAAGTAAATATTAACAACGGCATTTTTAATACTTATTTTCAAACAAGAAATGAAAAATCAATAATTAATGTTACAGTAAATAAAATTAAATTTTGCATGTATGTATTTTCAAAAATTTAATATTTATAAGCAAATATAAAAATCAAAGAAATTTGTGTCAGTTTAAATATTGTATTCCTTAAATCATTACCCAGCAAACGCGGAGATGCCAGGCTTCCATTGGGCCACTGCTGTCAGTCGTCTTAACCTGCAGTGGCCCATCACTATATGTCCTTGCCGACACCGTCAATAAAGGGGTCGTCGTCATTGCTACTGGGCCGGCAATACTGTCTTCTGTAGGTTCAACGCTGGGTGACCACTAATGTCGAATTGGTCTTCTTGTCTCCCATGTAGTTGCCGATACATAGCCATATACGGATATCCATCGGCCCTTTGCCGTTTTGCCGTCGGTAGCCACTTTTACCGACGTAGGGTTGATTATAGTTTATTTCTACAGATAAAAATGGAATTCATTTTTATCTGCTAGCAATTCATATAATGTTAACTTTAATATAGAAGTATTGGAAATTCATTAAATTAATAATGAAGCTTTTTTTGGTTATTTTTTTTTAAAAAAAAGGATCTTTCCTTGTTATTGTCAGATGATATAAACAGCATTTCTATTTCTTAATTATATAGAAAAATTTAGAAAAGAGTAATTACTTATTCATTGTAGCAGTTGACAATGTTATCCATATTTTACACTTTATTTTTATTTAAATAATTTTATATTCTGTATTTATTTCTAAAATAATCCATTTTGATATAGAGTTCTATTATTTATAAACTTGTTTTTTATAAAATCTTGTGAAACCAAGACAATTTCAATTTATTGCTAAAATTTGAATTTTTGAAAGTATAAAAAATTTCCAATTATTTTCCTGCGATAATTTTATAGAATATTTTTAAAACACAAAACACATTTTCTTTGTAAATTAAAGTATAAAGATTAATATTATCTACATAGTTTTTGATGCGTTAGTTCTTATAAGTGAAATATGTTCAAAATATTTATTTATATATTACTTATAGCTTTGCAATTGAAATTCAAAACATGAAACTTACAAATGTTGATATATTAATGGGAGTAACCTTTTTTATTCATAACGACACTCAAAATAAAATTAGAAAGTATCTGCAGTTTTTCTATTTACATTTGAAAATAAATTTGTATATTTTTTTTAACATTTTTAATTTGAAATGTTTTTTTATTTATTTCATCCAACTTTTAAATTAGTAGTCTAGAAAAAAATTCCTTAATTTTGTAAAAATTTTCACTATGCTGTAAGACACTATCATCAACAAATTATATTTAAAAATAAAAAACAATCTAAAAAATAAATTTATTATTGTCAATATTAGGAAAATATACTTATATTAAACACTTTAATGATTGTATAGTATTAAGAAAAGAAAAAAGTATAAAAAGATAAATTGATTTAATTTTATTACAAACTTGGAACCACCAGGATGTTTATCAATAGCAGCTCATGAAAACAAAAAGAAAATTGAGTTAATATGGTTTTACAAATTAGATAAAAAAATTTTGTATAATACTTATTTCCACGTATTAAGGCATTATTACCCAAGATTATCCATATGAATATGGAAAACTATAGGAAAACTCATCAAAAAATGCTATTTTTAAATTTTTAAACTTACAATATTTAGAATTGAATTTACAATGAAATCAAAACAAGCCAAATATTTGAGTAGTTAAAATAACCTAACACACACACACACACACACACACACACACACACACACACACACACACACACACACACACACATATATATATATATATATATATATATATATATATATATATATATATATATATATATATATATATATATATATATATATACCCTTTTTTCATAATGTAAAAAATCGTACTCTGAAATAATAAAAAACAAAATGTATATCAATAATTATCAAATTAATTTTTACAAAGACCACAGATAAGTAAAGTTTATAAAATCATAGTAATTAAAATATCTACTGATGAATTTTAAAGCAAACTCGAACTACACATACAATATTCTATGCGGAATCTTGAGAGCTCGTAATTTAAAGTTTTTTTTTTTAGTTATGTTTTTCAGATAGATGGAAAACATTATGTCAATTAATTAAAAAGATTAACAAATTTTAACTGCATGCATTTCAATTGCTTTCCAATAATTTTACGTCTGTAATAATATATATAAAAATATATAAAATCATGCTTTTAAGCTATGAAAATGAAATTATAAGCTAAAAACGTTTTACATATTAATTCGGTTCTCATTTTATTCAAAATGTTAAATTTATAATTTACCAATTATAAAAATTAATCCAATATTACAAGAAATTAAATTATTGATTTTCTGTTAGTTTTAATAAGTAGAATTTAAAATGGAGTTGGGAAATGTTAGAAACACTACAAGCTTAAAACTATTATATAAAACAAAATATTACTAGGCAGACATGAATAGATAAAACAATAGTTTGTTACTTTATTTAAAAAATATTAACTGCATTTACCCCTATATTAAAATTAGGTTAATTTATTTCTTCATATTATTTACAAATATTAATTAAAATAATTTGCTAATAGAAAGAAATTAAAAATTCATAACACGAGAAAATAAATCATCTGATTGTAATGACCAATGATAAGGAAAAATTTGCACTTATCTTAGATGTGGTCATTAATCAAAACTACAACTAAGCCTAAAATATCTATTAAAATAGATATTGTTCATCATAATTATACCACTTAACAAATATAAATTTTTAAACATAAAAGTGAAATATATAAACTAAAGTTCCTTAATTTTTACCATATATTTTAAAAAAGGTGCATTAAATCAATATAGAGATTTAATGCACCTTTTTTAAAATATATTTTAATTTTAAGAAAAGTAAAATCATATACATGAATTTGATTTACATTCATCAGTTAGGCTTACAGTAAATGCGAATTAATATTAAACAAAACACTGTGAAGATGCTTTTTTTTTATCAAAATGCTTCATGAATATTATTTTTTGGATTCATAAAAAAGATTTCTTTTAAAGGAGTTAGTTATATAAAGCTATATTTGTCTGCACAATAATATAAAAGTTTTTTCTACTTTTATAACTGATCAATTTGCATAGAAACAAACTAGCATATGAAAATAATATATAAATTTTAAATTTCCTAATTTCTCATGGAAATAAAAACTTATTTCATTTTGAATATATATATCGTTTTGAAACAAACAAATGACTCCAAATTTGGAAAAAATAAATTTAATTAACAAAGAACCAAAAAATTACAAAGGAGTCATATTTGGGTTCGTTAAAACTCTAGCGCCTCCGTAGCATACAAAAGTCAGTATCTATCTCTAAAGAAAACGCAGCTTCCATAGCCTGCTCCTCGCACCAACCGTCGTCCTACTCACCCTCCCCATCAAAGGCTCTTGAAATCGAAAGGGCTGAGTATGAGATGTTACAGACTAAGTTAGACTACCTTACAGGACTTACTAGACTTCCATCCCCGGAGTTTTTTTCTTTTTTTCCTTTTCATTCTACGGAAATCAATCTGCATTAAAAAGAAAAAAACACTCACACAAACAACAAAGAGCAAAATTTAATATTACAGATATGCCTAATCAATTGGACACTGGCTGATACACAAAAGTATATGGAATTATATAATATTAAATATAAGATAAAAATTTATCAAAAGAGCACAAAATAATTATGTAACACAACAGAATTTGCAACACTAGCTAAATTTACAAATAGATACACATCATTATTATAAATAATATTAGAATTTTTTCTCAAGGAATTATGTACGCATGAAACAATAATTGAAATTTGTATTAAAAGAAAACAATTTAATATCTGAGGAAAAAAATTGTTTTTGGTTATTCAGCATTCTACTGAGACTATCAGCATTCTGATGTAATTTGCCCTTTCTGTGAACAATATCAAAATTTAGCCTTTGAAGTACCAAAGCCCACTTTAAAAGTCTGGGATTAGATCCTGTATGATGTTTTAACCAAACTAAAGGGTTGTAATCAGTTTCGAAAATAAATTTATACTGTGATCATCTAAATAATATTTTAATTTAGTAACAGCAAAGATTATTGCTGCACATTCCTTTTCTATAGTGCTATAATGTTTCTGAGACTTTGAAAATATTTTACTCAGACACAGGATAGGGTGTTCATTTTCATTTTGATCTCTCTGAGATAAAACTACACCTATTCCTAAGTTTGAGGCATCACATTGAATAATAAATGATTTTTGAAAGTCTAGACTGTAAAGTACAGGCTTCTTTAATTAAAGTGTTCTTTAATTCTATGAATGCCTTTTCGCAGTTATTATTCCATATTACAGTTCCCCTCTTGGACTTCCCATTTAGCAGGTCGGTTAAAGGCGCAGCAACTACCGAAAATTCTGGTATATACTTGCGATAGTATTCAACAAGACCTAGGAAAGCACGTACTTCGGTTTTGCTTGAGGAACGTTCGAAATCGGTAATGGCTTTCACTTTAATATCGCCTGGTGTTCTTTGAACTTGTCCCACAATGTGTCCCAAGTATTTGACACGAAGTTGAGCGAATTTGTACTTTACGGTTTTACAGTCAATTTCGCAAATCAAATCTTCTCCAGAACACATTTAAGATTTTGGATGTGATCAGACCAAGTAAGTGAATATATAGCTATTTTATCTATATAATGTACAGCAAAATGTTCGCAATTTTTCAATAACTCAGCCATTAACTTACTGAAATAATAAGGGACATTCTTCAAACCGAATGCCATTCTCAAAGGTTTATAAACACCAAATGTCGTCGTAAATGCAGCATATCTTTGAGCCTTCGGACTCAAAGGTATTTGCCAATAACCTCGTGTTAAGTCTAATAAATATATGAAATTTGCTTTCGAAACGGATTCAACGCGCTTTTCAATATTTGGCAATGAATAATATTGCGTTCTGGTAACCTCATTTAACTTGCGATAATCAACGGACGAGGTTCTTTTCCAGGAGCTTCAACTAATATTAAAGGTGATATGTAGTCGGATTCACCTGGCTCCACTATCTTCAATTTCAACATCTTGTTTACTTCCGATTTCAGAATATCTGTCTGTCGTGTGGACATTCGATATGGTTTAGCTATAATAGGTTTATCAGATTTTAACTCGAAGTCCAGTTCAGCCAGTTATGTACAACCCGGTCCATTTAAAAAAATATCAGTAAATTGAATCAAGAGTTTACTCAATTGCTTCTTCTGCTCATCCTCTAATTTTTCATTAAAACAGCTTTCAGGAAAAGTCTCTAAAAGTGTAGATGAATTAATTTCAAAACGTGGGATATCTTCATTCTCAGAATCACTATATTCATTATCAGAATTAGAGGTAAAAATTAAATTAACATCTTCTGGACCCTGAAAATAGAGTTTTAACATAGTTACATGGTATACATGTAATTTTTCTTTATCGGGAAATTGTATTATGTAATTTGTTTCCGATAGTCGTTTTACTACTTTTCCTGGACCTATCCAATGAACGGAAAATTTACTTGATCAAGAAGATGCAATGACTAACACAAGATCATTTTCTTTAAATTCTTTTTCGTAGCCTTACGTTCATACTAAAGTTTCTGTTTTTCTTTAGCATCTGTTATATTTTGCACAACTAATTCTTGGCATCTTTTCATTCTATTTAAAAGATTAAAAACGTAATCAATCACACTATCTTCTTCAATGGTTCTACCAGTTAGATTTTCCTATAATAGTGTTACGGGAGTTTTTAAGTTCCGACCATGGATTAATTCTGCAGGAGAATATCCAGTGCTATCATGAATGCAAGTTCTAAGTGCAAAAAGTGCTTGAGGTAAAATCTTCTCCAAATCTGTACCCTTTTATAAACAAAGGACTTTCAGTATTTTCTTTAAAGTTTTATGCAATCTCTCAACAGGATTGCTTTGGGGATGTCGAACAAAACTAAGCACTACTTTAATATCAAATGTCAAATTTTTTTCAAAAAATTCTGATGTCAGGGCACTCATGAATGATGTTCCTTGATCACTTTGCTACTCCCTATTAAAATCCATGCGGCTAAATAACTGAACAAAAGCATCAACCACAGTAATAGAACGTATGTCTGGTACTGAGATGGCATCTGGATAATTGGATGACATGCAAATGGCTGTTATAATATACCGGTTACCACAGGAAGTTATAGGTAAAGAACCACATGAATCAAAGTTAATTCTTGCAAAAATTTCCGGAACTACTGGAACCAATTTCAAAGGAGCTTTTCTCTTACCTTGAGGTTTTCATACTTGTTGAAATTTTTCACAAGATTTATTCTATTTCTTTAAAGCAGTTAGACCAGTAGAAAGTTTTGCACAACATATCTTTTGTTTTAGTTATAACTAAATGAGCTGCAGTTACCTCATGGCAGATATCTTTTAGCTGGTTGTAAAAGTTCTTCAGCACAACTTATAATCTTCTTACAGTTCCATCATTGTCCATTTTATTATAAAACAACATTTGATTTATTGTAATATATCTATTATCTTTTGAAGATTGTCGTTTAGCTTGCTCAAAAAGAGGTTTCAAATCTTCGCACATTTTTTGTTCCAGAACAAATTCTTCTGGATATGTCTTTGTCAAATCCATCCCTTCAACTTCGGTTCCTAATGGTTGCAAAATTGCATTTTGCTCTAATTCTTCATTTTGTTTAGTTTTGAGGCAAGATCTAGAGGATTCTATTTCAGAATCAATAATCTCTTTATTCATGCTATTTTCCTTGAGTCTTTTTTGAGCCCGAGTTTCTATAGCATTTATCATATGTATATTCACCTCTTCATGTCTTTTAGTTTTCTCAAATAAAGCGGCTATTTTGTTACCAAGTAAATATCTTCCTTGATCCAAAGAATCTCAAAGAACCAATCCAAAGAATCTGCTGCCTTTATCAAAATGTGACCTAATTCACAATTTATTTCAACCTCGGCAATAGGTAAGCATACTAAAGTTTCATCAAGACGTGTTCTTAGCCAAACCTTTTTCTTAGTGAACATATCAGGTTTCACGTATTTTCCACAAATCAAGTCAAGAGTTGCTCCAGTGTCTCTTAATATAGGCATTCGAATTCCATTAACAGAGCCGATACTAGTGTAAGGAGCCTTCAACTCATTAAATGTACATTTAGCAATTTTATTAGATGTTACCGATTCTAAGTTCCCTTTTATTTTGTCACACTGAGACCGCAAATGACTATAAGAACCACACTTAGAACATGAGAGTTGCTTTCGTTTTTCAGATTCCCTTTTATGTAAATAATTAGAATTTTTATTCTCGACTCGTTTAGGAACAAGAGATTTATTATTTCGAACTACTTGATTAAACTTAAAGGCACGGTTTACGTTTGGTTGACGAAAACCAAAATTATTTCGAGTGAGTTTTGTAAAATCTTTCGTCTTAAAGCTATCTCTTAAACTTTCATATTCATCTATTTTCTCTGCCAGATCATACGGAGAATTTATTTTAAGCCATTCCGCCAAAAAATGTTCTTTAATTTCAATTGGCACACTACGTTTCAATTGATGTGTTACTATTAGTTCCTTAAGCTTTTCAAACGTCGTTATTTGTAATTCCGTAAGCGATGCCATAAAGTAACTATTCAATTCTTGTGCATAATTTCTCCATGATTTTTCTGACGTTTTTTCTGGTGTTTAAGATACAATTGTCTTAATTTTTCACTATTTATCTTGAATCGCTTAAGAATAAGTTCCGTCACATAATCGTAATTATCAACCCTTTCTGGAGTTTCTCTAGCTAACAATTTAGATATTTATGAAGGTAAAGCACTTACAAGGTAAACTACCCATTCGTTTTTGGGAATATGAGCCATTTCTGCGCTCAAAATTATTTTGGTGTTATTTGTATTAACTGAATTTTTTTTATCTTGTTCATTCCTATTTGTAACTGATTCTCTGTTCGAAATTGCAGCATTTGAAGAGATTTCCAGACGTTTAATTTCGAAAATATGTTCTCTTTCTTCATTACTAATTCTTTCCTCTTTTTCTAGTTCTTCTCGCCTAATTCTCTCCTCTTTTTCTTCTTGTTCCCTTTTAACTCTTTCCTCAATTACCCTATCTAATATGCAATTTACTTCTTCCTCGTTGAAGTTTTTACTAGCTAAAATTAAATTTTTAATATGTGGGATTTTAAGACACTTCGTCACGTAATCCCCTATAGTGCACATAGTTAATTTCCACACTGGATGCTAATGCAAAGCATTATAAAAGCATCCAAAACCGCATTAAAAAATTATACATTACCAGAACATAAGTTTGTTATGGAACAAACTAATGACTCCAAATTTTGAAAACAAGCATATTTAATAAACAAAAAACCAAAATATATTACAAAGGAGTCCTATTTGGGTTCACCAAAACACTAGCACCTCCGTAACGTACAAAAGTCACTATCTATCTCTAAAGAAAACGCAGATTCTACAGCCTGCTCCTCGCACCAACCGTCGCCCTACTCACCCTCTCCATCAAAGGCTCTTGAAATCAAAAGGGCTGAGTATGAGATATTACAATATATATATATATATATATATATATATATATATATATATATATATATATATATATATATATATATATATATATATAACATTTGATCGTGACCACATCAAAAAAACCTAGAACTCTAGAATAGGGATGCTATATTCAGAAAAGTTGAGACTCTTTCAAGACAAGAGCAAAATATGTTCAGGAAGACAGACTTGTTTTTGTATGTAGGCTATGATTATAGCCGTATCTCAAGCAAATTTATTTCGAAACTGCTCTGCATGGCATCTGTGTGCAAAGAGTTCTATTAATGCAAAATATATATTTGTTGCAATTGAAAGTTAGTTTGAAATGCAAGGTTTCTTACATTTGTATTTGCACAAGATAAAATATGCTCAATTGTGCTATATGCTTATAAAGAAAATGAAAAAAGCTTTTAAAACTTAAAAATTGTTTACTTACATGATAAAATATAAAGAGAGGTCAACTTCTAGTAGAATATATTTATATTAGATGTTATTGGAGAAAGAAAATTTTTTATAGCCATTGTATATTCTGCAAGAGGATACAAAAAAGATAAAATTTATGATCAAAGAAACATAATCGAGCTATTTCTTTTATGTAGTTTGGAAGTATTGCGTTTTCTGATAAATTGGAAAAACAATAATTAGACATAGAAATATTTACGAGAACTAAGCACTTGGATTAAAAAGGATTAATATTATGTATTCTAAATAAATCTTTTATACTTTTTGCAATCGTAATAATTATGCAGTATCTCTTCCATTATCAGAATGAGTTAGTGCCAATTTGTTTACGCTTGGCGATGTGATAACTGACATTTTCAAAAGAAAATGGTAGAACCCAGAACAAACATAATGGGAATTCTAGGTTTTGATTTCATAATCCTTTTCAATCAGTCTTGCTAAGCAATTCATCTTGCATGTTAAAGGATGTAATAGCAATTTTAAGATATTTCATCCATCATTAAATGTTTAATTGATAAACAAGATTATAAACTTAATTGTATTCTTTTCTCCATAAAAATGATTAAAATATTCTCAAGTTGTATATCACAAAAATTTTGCTAGTCAAATAACAAGTGGTGTTTAGAATAATAATATCATCCAATATTTGAGATTTAAAATTAATCTTTTTTTGGAATAAATTAATGTAACCAGAATAATAAAATTATAAAAAATATCAACAAAAAAGTGTCTACTATTAAAATTGACTTTAATCTTTATATTTGCTATGAAATACTCAAATAAAAGCCGCAACAAAAGAGATATTGTGCAATTAAATGCAGTTGACAAATATGGTTCGGTTGAAAAAGTAGAGCAATGCACCCAATAATGCTAGCCTATTTGGCACTAGACAACAATAACAACAATAAAGAAACAGTGAAAAAGTTTAGCAGTCACCCTGATTATGGAAGATTAGCCTAATTACGCTTACTGTGATAAAACAGTAAAATATTCGAGAGTTTTACCGAAGTCGTGTTGTCAAGGTAAACTGTAACCGTACTTGGTGTATTTTAGTGAGGGTTCTTATTTAATGCAAGCATAAAGGGGTAGTCTAAAAACGGGTGTGGCTAATGACGTTAACTAGTAGGGTGGATGTTATAATGTAAGTAAATGTAGGAAACGGTAATAGAAATTTTTTGAATCCAAAAGCAAATTAATGAAATAATATTTAAAATCGCTTATTATAATGATACATGTATTCAATTTTTGTCTCTTTAATAAAAAAATTAAAAATAAATTTTACAACCATTCTATCATTAATAATTTAAGAATCAAAAATATTTAATTTTTTTCTCTTTAATAAAAAAATTAAATATTTTTTATTCTTAAATTATTAATGATAGAATGGTTGTAAAATTTATTTTCCGTTTAAATTGCATAAAATTTGAACAGAATATATTCTGCAATCAAAATAGATAATTTATCTAACTACTTCTAAAATAAAATTTCTAATCTTATTTTCCATCAATTTATTATATCTAAAATCATACCAATAATTTACTTTTATTTTATTAATTTAATTTGCCATTTATTTGTAGCTTCATATATTTCAATGATTTATAAAATTTCAAATGATAACAAGAATTTAAATTCAGTGCTTAATTTCAAATCCTTAAAAAAGTGTAGAATTAATTATGTAATAAAATAAAACTTATAACTGGAATAAATGTTTAAAGATTTGTACTCATCCAAAGCATGGAAAATTATTTTTATTTTTTTGATAATCAGCCTTTATTAATTAGAAATAAACACGATTTTTTTAGTTTATTACTATATCTATTACGAAAATGATAATATATTATCAATACTCATTCTAGATAACAGTAGTTTCATGTATCTTTATTTTTAATATCGTATCTTTTACGCATAAGTTTTCTCAAGCGTAAGGCAGATTTTGAAGTCCGAATTTGATCCAATATGAAAAAATTGTTGATGTTCTTAGTCTGATATTGAAAAAAATGTTATTTTGAATAAAATTAATCAGATATGATAGTCATAGTAAATAATTAAATTTTCTTGTTTATGGCATTTACATATCTTTATAAAGTATTATAAGATTAATTGTAATTTTTTTAAGTCTAAAAATTAAAATTTATTTTTGAATTAGCGATATTTTTGCCTTATGTTAAGTTTATTTTCAAAAGAAAAATATTTATTTTTTGAAATATATATTGAGAAAGAAATTCTCAGTGATAAAAATAATCAAAAAGCTGCGTGTTATAAATGCTTAATTTATTTTCTTTCAGCTTTTAAAAGAAAATAGTTTTTTCAATTATCTTCAAAGACTATATAAAATATAAGCCGAATCTAAATCAGAAATACTGAATAAATTAATTTTTTTAGTAGGTATATTGTTTAAAATTTAACAGGCATTCTGTTTTCCCTAAAATTGTAGTTGCTTTTCATATTATATTACAATAAAGAATTTTCTCTGATTTTCAGGGTTAAGCATCTTAACTAATCATTCGATGGTTTGAAAAATATTTTATTATTCAATAGTTCACATACATATACATCAAATCTCTATAATATTTCTTTTTTTCTTTATTTACATCACTTTAAAAGTTACTCAAATAGATTATTTAACTAACTTAAAAATCAATTTTCAAGACTCATTAATGCTGTAATTTTAATTATTTATCCTAGAACAGAATTTCAATATTTATACAATTGAATGAATTTCAACAACCTAAATGAATTGCGATTTATTAATACATTGTAACTCTTTTTCAAAATTTCAGTGATAGGTAGAAGAGTATATCGCGTTTGCAGTTTTTCTAACAAAGATGCATTACTTCATTATCAGAAAAACTGTAAAAGTGATATACTTTTTTACCTATATTTGAAATTTTGAAGAAAAAAAAATTACTTAAAAATATTATCCTTGAAATGTACTGGCCACATCGCTTTCTCTTAATAAGAAACTAAGCATCCTTAGTTAAAATGCTATTTCTCATATAATTTTTTAAATTGTTCATCAAAAATTAACTTCATTAGCTAATAAGAGACATTTTTTATTATTAAAACTCGTTGTTCGCGCATGCGCGCACGTCACGTGATATTGTTTCGATCGAAGTAGATGGGGTTTGGAAATTGAGGAGAACGGTTATGGTTCTCGAGCGGGAATTATATATCTCCATATCCTTTGTTATGTTTGTCTATGTCTGTAATAAATAATATAACAAGACACTGGTCCGTCGTATGAGTGAATAATTATTATATAATCTATACATCTCTTAACCATTAAAACCAACACTCGTTTATTGCAATTTTTCTGGTAAAATTATCTGCTTCCATGAATTCAGAATCCTTTTATTTTATTATCCTTTTACTTAAAAATTATTCATTTAAGAAACTTATCCACACTTAAATCAATCATTAGTAATTCACAAAATACCTCCGAAAATAATAAAAACTATATTAAAATTATGTAAATGATTATGGAAAAGGAGAAAAGTTGATGTAAAGAAACTTTACTTTTTACATTATGCAGTTATAAATTTAAACATCTTTATGCACTTAAAGTGTCTTCTATTTTAGTTTAAAGTTATATAGCAAATTATTTTTTGTTGATGTTCTATATCTTGATGAAGTATTATTTAACATTCTATTAATTTTTTTATAAGAGATTAGATCCTTTTATTTAACAAACAATATTTTGTTAATATTTTATATTTTCTTTTGTAAATAAACAATGCTAACTTTTAATTGTATTTTGACAACAATAGCATTATGAAATATAGCTCCCAAAAGAGGAAATTTCATAAAATCGAAATATCATTTATGAAAACTTCTTAGAATAAAATTAAATTGTAAATAAAAAAATTTCGTCACATGTCCTATTGTTGTTGCTTATCTCCAAGGGTCTGACGGAGTCAGACCAAATCTAGGAATCCGTTGACGGAGAGGAAATCGATGACAAGGCGTGGAGAAGTGTAGATTTCGTCCCATATTATATTCATACAATTCAGGATATGCTCAGGAGAAGCTTAGTGTTCGCGGCATTTAGGACAGAGGGGGAAGGTCTTATTACTCGATACAATAAAAGTAAGGCATTTCAGGTGACCAGGGGCGAGACATGCAAGGCAAGTGCTAGATTTTCTATCTCAGGAAAGAACCAGAGAAAGTACCAGCTTTCTACCCTTGTAGAAGTGATGAGTCAAAGGTACCTGCCAATCGGTTTTAATCTAGGCTTTTCTCAGGGAAAAGAGTTCAAGGTAGGTAAGTGCGGAAGAAGATAGTTCATCTATAATACATAGTATTTACTATAATTAGCATCAAATTTTGCTAAATCTGATGAGAAAATTTTAACATTTAACACAATCATCAAACATACATCAAATGAAGCGTGCATTATTTTTTCCATGTCTTAGTATCTGAAAAAAATACATGTATATTCTACATTTTGTTGCGGTTTTCCCAAAAAGGTTTCAGTTTTCGCAAAGAATATATTGTGTAAAATGAAATGATTTGATATTTTTTAAAAACCTACTCTTAAAAAGTATGTGTTTTCATTAAAACAAATTGAGAAGAAACTTAAAACTTCAAAATAAAAAATTATAAGTTGAAGAAAATAATTATAGGTTGACAAAATTATTAAAAAACTGAAAAAAAATTTAATTTAATTTAATTTTTTAATGATGTTTTTTTATGAAAAATTTTTATAAATTAATCTTTTTGTTCTATATTTTTAAGCTAGTAAATTGCTACCCGAAGCATATTAAGGTAAAATTGAAACATGGGAATTCTAATAATTGATTTATCAATGTTTTTTTAACAATTTCAACATTCCGTGTCCCCCAAGTAATATTGCTTAGTTAAAAACGATGAACTTAGTTTGAAAATTTTGACTTTCTGAGATCTTAAATTACGGACCAAAAAACTATAGAATTTTATTTTCTAGCATGTATCGATTACATTTGCTTATTTAACACGTATTTTTAATTATTACAATGAATAACAAAAACCTGTTTTAACTTGAGAAAAAACATTCGACAAGAATATAATGAAATCGGGCATAATTATTATGCACTGTAAAAAATTAAAAAGGTCTTTGAATGTATAAGTTATTGAGTTAAAATATCAGTGGGTAAAACAATATGAAAATAATTCAAAATAAAAGTAAGCTCTTTTGAATAAAAAAATTTCTTTCAAAATCGTAAGAATATCCTATTAAAAATAGGTACAGATTCCTCATTATTTATTTAGCAAAGTTTTAGTACTCATTTAGTTTTAGTATTTATTAGTTTTAGTATTATTATCAGAATTATTTAGTAAAGTAATCAACTGAGAAAATTTCTCAAAGAATAAAATCATGAGCTGTGAGTGTTAAAATATCTTTTCTTATATGAAAACTCGCAGTCCTAGTTTAATATGTTTGTCGTTAAACGTTTTTTTTTTTTGGGGGGGGGGGTACACGAAATTTAATTAGACCGGGATCAACAATTCAAATTTTAATACCCAGTGAGAATTTGAATCAATAGAAAACTTAAATACTGAGTGTATCAGTTTTGTAAAAATAATAAATATTAGAAATTTACATTTTTTGGCTGAGAATATTTATAATTTTATTATAATATATATATATATATATATATAAGTAGATACTTCAATGCTTACAAGAAATTAAATCTTAAACTCCATTGAAGCTTTTAACTTACATAATCTAGTACGGTGAAGATGTTATTAAAATCATAAGAGAACAAACAATCGCTATTATTTCAACGTCAATTGCTAGTTGCGAACATTCTTTCAGTAAATTAAAATTAATTTTGACATTTACGATCGAACATGGGACATAATTATTTGAGAGACATTTTTAAACGTAGAATTTGAAAAAATTGAAGTGATCAACACTGATGAAGTAATTAATCAATTTCATCATTAACGGCAAATGAAATCTATGCATTACTAATTGATATATCATAACTCTCACTGTTATTTATCAATACATTTAATCTCTCTATATAATATATGTTGACATCATTCATTACTAAAAAATGTAGGTTTTGAAAATAATTGTATCAAAATGTAAAATAAGCAATTTTTTATTATTTATAAATTGTAACAAGTCTTATTATTCTCCTTTCACATTTCCAAATCCAATTCTAGAGTTCTGTTTGTTTTTTTATTCGATTTTTATTGTTTCAAATTTAAAAGCATAACCTAAATCTTCAAAATAACCTACAGCTTGAATTATTTTATAGAAAGTGCTTTTATTATTTGCATTATAATCTCATTATGAGTTTAGATTTTATTACTATTTATTATGGGGGAGCACCAAAATAAATATCCTTCAAATTCCTATGAATTGGGAAAACGAAAACGACATCTGTGTCTGGATAGGTCATTTTATAATTGCTTACTTTAATGACAAGAGATATTCTGGTTCATGGAAAATTGTCATCTCCCCCTAGTTTGTTGATCGATTTTAAATTATTACCAGATGTGTGAAAAGCAGTTTAACTTCCTGTGGTATTTGTATTCAAAATTTATCAAGGGAGGCTGGTTGCCGTTTTAAATAAGTATTTTTTTTTTAAATGATTGAGGGAGATCTGTAGCCTTTCGGCCATGTACCTCGTCTTTTAATGAATTAGAGTTCTTGAATAGTCTTGGCCTGGTGATTAACAAATCAGAAATAAAAGATACAATAATGAATAATACAAAGATATTATGGTAAGTGCTCCCATTGGATGCACTTTGCATGACTTATGTTTTTTGACTAAGTAATTCAGTAATCCTAGTAATAAGCTCTTAGAGGATGACAATAATTCTTGGTACACAAAATTCCTATGAAATCATTTGCAAAGGAAAAGACAAGAATAATAAAGACACTGGATAATTACAATAATTCTTTGAAGCATACATATTCCGTTAAAATATTTACAAAAGAGCTACAAAGAAAAAACACAGGTTGATGACAATAGTTCTTGATATACACAAAGTTCCGTTAGAATATTTTCAACGGAATACAAAGAAAAAATTCTTTTTTTTTCATATTTGCTTAAGATTAAATAAAATTGAGATATTTACAGAATGCACACAATTTATTTACAATGTGGTTTCTCACAGGATTTTATTTAGGTGGAGATATGATTTCCATTAATTCTTCTTCTTCTTTCTTTTCCGTTTGGAATTATTTGAGTAAATGGAGATATTGGTGAGAAGCTTTACTCTCAGCACTGCTTTGGGCTTGTGGAAATGCATTAGGTCATTAGGACTGTAAAGTTCAATACCCTGAATCTCACAATTGTTGATTGTATATAATTTATGGTAGAAATTAAATGCAAGAAATTTGAGATAGCGCGCTAGGGGCAGGATTCCCAAGGTTCTCTCTTATTTGCTGATTTCTAAAGTAAAACTCTGAATTAGTAATTAGTCTAAGTATTTTGCTTTGCTGGGCTTCTAAGACTTTGATATTTGAATCAGCTGCTCCTCCCCAGATTGGAGCAGCATAGGTTATTATCGGCCAGAGGTAGGCTTTAAAGATTATGAGTTTATTTGCTAGTGAGAGTTCTGACTTGAGGGCTAGCAAGGGATAAAGGGTAGTTTTAGCTGTTATGAATTTATTTTTGATTTTAGTAATGGGGGCTTTCCACGTTAGTCTCTTATCAATAGTGAGTCCAAGGTAATTAACTCTACTAGCCCAGGGAATTTCTCTTCCCGATAATTTGACCTTTTCACATGGTAACATTTTTCTTGTAAAAAGAACTGCCTGGCACTTGGTCGGGTTTACCTTTATTCTTCATTTAACAAGCCATTCTTCTACTACCTTCAGGTATTCTGATAGGTGTTGGTGTAGTGTTTTGTGATTACAATTTGTGGTTAATATGACAGTGTCATCCGCAAACAGGCAAAGCATAGTACTAGGGTTCTGCGGAATATTATTGATGAAGGCATTAAATAGGAATGGTCCCAGCAGTGATCTATGTGGGACGCCTGCTAAAATGGGCTTTTCCTGGGAATAAACATTATCAAACCTTACGGTAAATTTTCTATTAGTTAAGTAGTTTCTTAATAGTTTGATCTAGATGAGGGGGAAGTTGTAATTAATTAATTTAAATAGTAAGCCTGGATGTCAGGCACGGTCAAAAGCTTTTTTATGTCAAGAAAAACTCCACCAGTAGATTTTTTGGTGGCAATACCTTTTGCTATCTTCTCCACTGGCAGGAGCAATTGGTAGGATGTGGATAGTTTCCTCCGAAAACCAAATTGCTAGGGGATTATGATACTCATCTGAGCTTCAAAATCTAACAGTTTATTCAGTATGAACTTTCCAGCTATTTTGGCCACCGTTGGCAGTAAGGATATTGACCTGTAACTAGAGGGTAGATTTCTATTCTTTCCCTGTTTGTCGATCGGAATGACTACTGCATTTTACTAAAGTGTGGGAAAATGTTCAATATTAATTATGGAATTGATTATGTCAGTGAGTAGGCATACTGCACTAACCGATATTTGCTTGATCGCCTTGTTAGTTATAAGATCGTCGCCCGGACTCTTTTAGGGTTTTAGTTTTTGTATCACCTCTTCCATCTCAGAGTCATTGATTGTCTGGGTATCTTGGGGGGGTAAAATTATTGTGACGGAAGTAGGAGCTAACATAAAAGTCAACATAAGACTCATTACGAATAATTGTGTTATCGTTTGTTGTGTTTTCTTGGAATTGCTCTTCAAGGGAGTTTGCAAGCGCTTCTACTTTCTCTTGTACTGTAAAGGCCATTTTGGGGCCCATCCATGAGGGGGGGGGGAAGTACCCAGCAAACACAAAGATCCAACGCACTGCTTCTGTCAGCCATCTTGGACAGCAGCGGCCCGCCGCTATTTGGTCTCGTCGGCTCCTTCAATAAAGTGGTTGTCGTCAATGTTGCTGGGCCGGCAATATGGTCCACTGTTGGCTCCACGCTGGGTGGCCAGCAATACCATATTGGCCGCATGTGGCCCATGTAATTTCCAGTACATGCCCATATACAGTTATCCATCGGCACTTTGCTGTTTAGCCGACGATAGCTGCTTTAACGACATAGGGCTGGTTATAGTTATTTCTATGAAAATTGAATTCATTTTTATCTGTTAATATTGTATACATTGTTAAAGTTAATATAGAAGTAATGAAAATCCAACAAATTAATACTCTGAATACATTTTGGTTAATTTAAAAGACATAATTGTTATCCATGTAATTGTCAAATATCATTAAGTGCATTTTTAGTTCTTAATTATATCGAAAGATTAAGAAAAAGAATTACTAACTCATATCTTATAATGTTGTCTAAATTTTACAGTTATTTAAATAATTGAAATAATTTTTATATTAAGTTTTTAAAATAATTTTTTGATTTATAGAATTTCATTATTAATTTTTTTTTAAAAAATTTCTTGGGTAAGCAGGTGACAATTTATTGATAAAACTGAACTTGAAGGTAAAAAAAAATTACGGTTGTTTCATGATAATTTTATTGAATAATTTTAAAGCACTCACACACATATATTTTCTTTGTATATAAATTAATATTTCATTTTCCAAATCAATTAACTCCATGTAAAGAGATGTTAAGAAAAATGATACAAAGAGGATAAAGATTAAAATGTTTTATTACTTACAAAAATTTACATAAGAAAAACCATATTTATGTCCAAATATTAAAGGAATCAATTTTTTTTATTTATGATACTGAAAATAAGAAAGTATCTATTTTTATTTACATTTGAAAATAATTTGTTAATTTTTTTTTAACATTTTTAATATATAAGTTTTTTTATTTCTATTTTTGTGGTCAAACTTTCGAATTAGTACTCTGGAACAAATTTCTCCCTTTGTGAAGATGTTGATTATTACTTTAATACTCTTTGAAAATGAAAAATACTCTTTGAAAATGAATACTCTTTGAAAATGAAAAATAAAAAACAGAATTGTTAAACCGATTCAATTTAATTACAAAATAGAAACACCAGGATGTTAGTAACAGCCCAGGTGAAAAACAGAAAAAATTGATTTAATATGTTCATATAAATCAAATAAGACTTTATGTATAACACTTATTTCCACATATTTAGGTATTATTTCACAATATTGTGCATTTGAATAAGGAGAATCCAACAAAACTATGATTAAACTTACAATATTTTACAATTAAATTTACAATATGTACATATATATATATATATATATATATATATATATATATATATATATATATATATATATATATATATATATATATATATATATATATATATATATATATATATATATATATATATATATATATATATAGTCCAAGGGTTTAATTCCTCGCTTTTCTTGTGAAGGCTTATAATAGGGTCAATTTTCATTCGGAATTAACTCATAAAAAATGAATATTACTAAAAAAAATTTTTTATGATGGAATCCTTTTACTTAATTTCAGTTTTATCTCTTTAAAAAAAGAGGAATGGCTATTTGTAACAATATGTCCACAATGAGCATGCTTGGGAACTAAACACTGGGTGTTTTGAGTTATGCTGAGTACCTAATCCGGATATGTGCTTCGTACTCCAGGGGCTCTCGGTTAGGAAAACATATAGGCACTGTAGGCCTTGGCCTACATGGCCTGTTGTGTCACAGAGTTTAGTTTTAGTTTATATATCCATATTGATATTTCAATATATAAATATACATACACATTATACAATAAATAACACTAAGAAACAAGTGAAGAATCAACATTAATTAATTTTGATAATTATTTGATTAAAAATAGAGAAAAATAATTGGGTTAAATGAAAATAATTTCAATTGAATGACTTAATAGAAGTTCTAAATATCTAACTTCAAAAATTCAATTTAATGTTTTAAGTAAAATCTTACATTTTCAAGATTATAATAAGATGTAATTAATTTATAACATACACATTGTATTTCATGCTTTAAAAATCATCTTTGAACTAATAAGAAACGGTTAATAAAATATACATCAATGATTATCAAATAATTTCTTATATATAAATTACGATTACAGATACTAATAAATTTTAAATCAAATTGTCAATCTCGAATTATTTATACAATATTCTATGCAGATTCTTATTAACATGGAATTTAGATATTATTTTAAGTGATGACACATTGCAGGAAAAAATTACGTAAATTAATGCAAAAGATTTACAAATTTTGTATACATGCATTCTAGTAGTTTTACTGTAAATTTACATCACAAGTAATTAATAAAATCATGAATTATTTAGAAGCAAAAATGTCTTACATAACTTTTTAAATATTATTTTACACAAAGTATTAAATTTATATTTAATCCAATATTATTAGAAAATATGTTATTGATTCTGGACTAATTTAAATAGTTACCATATTTACACTGGAGTGGGAAGATGTTAGAAATACTATAAGCTTCAAAGCTAATATATAAAATGAAATATTAGCAAGTAGCCATCAATAATAAATATAAGCCATAATTTGTTACTTTATTTAATGTTTAAAAATATTATCTCTATTTGCTTGTTAATAATATTCATAATTGCAATTATTTGCACAAATCTTATATTAACTACATTTAATTATATTAAAATTAAATTATTGTTAATATTATTTACAATTATAATTATTTACTAGAATTATATATTATTTATATTAATTACAATTATTTGTTAATATAAATAATTAAAAATGTGTAACACAAGGAAATAAATTATCTGGATTATAATTACCAATGATCTTTAAAAATATTAAAGAAAAATGTGCATTTTTGGTTAGATGTGGTCATTAATCGAGACTACATATAATCATAAAATACCAATTAAAATAGATGTTGTTCGTCATAAGTATATCACTTAACAAATGTGAATTTCTAAATATGAAAATAAAATGAATAAAATAAATTCATTATTTTTTATTCTTACATATTTTAAGAAAACTGTTTAAAATTAATATAAAAATAATCTTAATTTTAAGAAAAGTAAAATAAGTTTGATTTTACATTCAAGGTTTACAGTAAACGCATATCAAAACTATACAAAACATTACGAAGATTGACTTATTTATCAAATGTTTCCTGGATATTCTTATTATCATTTATTTAAAACAATTTTTAAAAAATAAATTAAAAAATGAACTAAAGTAAAACTATATTTGTCAATATAATATTATAATATTTTTTTCAACTTTTACAACTGATTAATTTGCATCATCAGAACTAATCAATTTGTATATTAAATTTCCCAAGTAAAAAAATAATGTCTTGGAAAAAAAACTTATTTCACTTTGAATAAATATATAAAGAAACACTTAAAAGATTTCAGAAATTTATACACTGTTCTTAAATTTAATGATTAAAAAAAGTTCAGCAATATTTCAAAATTTATTGTACATTTTAATATTTCAGATACATGTCTTTCTTCAAACATTGGTATTACTTACTGGCAAAGAGGAAACTGATTCACTTAAGACTTGTTTTGGTGTTAAGGCCATTATTATAGCAGCTTTTTAAACGAACTGGTTTCGCAACTTTTACAGCATGACATCTGTGAGCAGATAGTTCTATAAATAAAAAAAAAATATTTATTAGTTCCAAATGAAAGTTAATTTGTCACAAAAGGTTTTTTCGCTTTATATATGCAGAAGATAAAATATGCTCAATTGGGCTATGTTGATTAGATAAAAAAAATGACTTAAAACTTAAAACTGATTAATTACATGGGAATATAAAAAGGTAATTTATTTATACAAAATGTTATTGATAAAACAAAATCTTCTATAACAAATTCAAATTTTGCAAAAAACCCTCAAAAAGGATAAAATGTATAAATGAAGACCAAACTATTTCCTTCATGTATTTTGGCAATGTTTTTTTCTTATATTCTTTTCTAAGTTAAGATTTCATAATCATTTGCAATTTATAAACAGTTAATCCAACATGTAAAGCAACACATCCAACATTAAAAAATGAAATATCAATTTTAAAATATTAAATGCTTAACTGATAAATAAGATTAAACTTAAATTATGTTCTTTTCTCCACAAAATTAATTAAATTTTTTTCAAGATGGATATCACAAAATTTTGCCTCTTTTATGAGTATTGTTTTGAATAATTTCAACGATGTTAAAATTAATCGTTTTATGTTATAAATTACAATAAAAAAACAACAAACACAAAATAATATCTTCTATCAAAATTGACTTTAATCTCTGTATTTGCTGTGTAAAATACTCAAATAAAACTCATAACAAAAGAAGTATAGTGCAATTAAAAGCAGATAATGAATGTAGCAATATATATATATATATATATATATATATATATATATATATATATATATATATATATATATATATATATATACATATATATATATATATATATATATATTCTAATTATGATTACCATATTAAAACAACAGAATAAATATGCAGTTTACAAATGCAATATTTTAAACATTATTTGTTATTTTAAAATTGTATAGTGAATTTCAAAATTAGAAGAATCACTGAACTCAAAACAGATAACTTTTTATAACAATTTCTCATATCATATTCATTTTACTTGTTTGTCATACTAATTTACTTTGTTTAAATTATGTTTAAATTCTTTATTTAACTTCAGTTTATTAAAAAACCAAAAGCAAATAAAACTAATTCTGACTAAAAATTATATCTAGGTCAGTATTGTCATTATAATCTGACTTTGTAAATCGGTAAAGCAGAAAAAAATTGTGTTTTAAGTGTATGTATGTATGTATATACATATATATATATATATATATATATATATATATATGTGTGTGTGTGTGTGTGTGTGTGTGTGTGTGTGTGTGTGTGTGTATATTTATATATATGTGTATATATATATATATATATATATATATATATATATATATTATTTACCCATTATCCTTCTGACCATTTACTATAACAATACAACCATTTACATTACTATTAAAGAATCAAGTGATCAAAATGTCAAAAATATAATCAAATGTTTGAAATTTTAATAACTTTCTCCAAAATGTAAAATGACAAACACTGTAGTTAACTTATTTTTTCATTGAAAAAATTTTTTGTAACTATTGTTAATTCATACTTCAATTTTTCAGTCATAAGTAAAAACATTTTTATTTATGACTGAAATATTGAAGTATTGAAATATTAAATATGAGAGAGTTTTAATATAATAAAATATGTAACACAAGAGTAGCTACTAATCTGCTACATCTGAAGGCAATTTTTACATGAAAATAGTCAACACAAATTACACAAGGAATTTAAATAATAACATAAAATTGTTCCATATGAACGCATTTTTTAAAATACTTGAATATTAGCTTTCTAAACGTAGAATTTTCCAGATGTTTTTGTTTAATTGTGGCAATTAATCTGTGGCTGAGTTGTGGGTTCGATGTAGGTGGAGTTGACTCTTGCTTATCATTGTTATTGGCGGCCTGCACAAATAAGAGGCCTTTTTAGTAAAGTTACTAGCAGTGTTAGGAGTTACTGGAATTTTCTTGCTTTTGTTGACTGGGTTTGCTGAGCAGCCTCCATAGAAGGCTGTGTGGTTATTTCCACACAGCCTTCTATGGAGGCTGCGTGGAAATAGTCTAATTTTTAATGGGAGAAGTCAATGGACGCATGCTTGGCTCCACGCTTTACACAATTTGGCTTCAAAAAGCAAACCGCAGAATTGTGACCAAATCCCTAACAGTTGTTGCATCGGACAGGCCTGGTGTTTACATATTTTTCGACTTTAAATATTAAGCTCAAAAGATCTTTTAAATCATAAATTTTGGTGCAATTTCATTTGTGATTAAGGTGATCAGAAAGTAGGGATAGGCTCCTTCTTTCAGTGCTTTCTCATAACCGTTACAGTAGTAACATCAAAGCCTCTAAGCATAAGTTCATCTTTTATGAGATCAGTAGATGTGGGGGGAGCTCCTTAATGACCACCTTTGCTGGTTTGTTAAGTCTATTTTTGATAATATGACAGGTAATATTATTGTCACTTAAATAGGTTGTAATAGCTCTATGGGAATCAGATGTAGAATTGCAATCCTTCAGATATTCACCTG
This sequence comes from Latrodectus elegans, assembly GCA_030067965.1. Lineage (NCBI taxonomy): Eukaryota > Metazoa > Arthropoda > Arachnida > Araneae > Theridiidae > Latrodectus > Latrodectus elegans. The sequence goes on from CM057813.1 coordinate 126,958,962, forward strand.
CGAGTTTTGCAGTAATGTTTTTATCAATATTAATTTTTAACTAATTAACTAGGACGTTAAAATTTTCCTCGTATTTCACCAAGATAGGTGGAATTTTTTCCTTCGACTGACTGCTGAAAGGAGTTGGGTCAGTGTTTGCATTGTTTTCTTGGATAGAGTCAACTTTGTCAAACACATTAAGTTTATTGCTAATAATAGTAGGGGGGCTGTCAGAGTAACTTTAATGTTAGCTATTTTCCTGGGCCTAGTAAAGCCTTCCTCATCGCTATTACTGTTGATCATTCTTTTATTTTTAATTGGTGTAGACACCGGGGCCTGTCCAGTGCTTAACATTTGAAATTGCATATTATAATAAGCAGTATTTACATCAATATCATTAGAAATAGTTACAGAATTACTATTCATTAAACTATTATTTACACTATTAATTATAACATTGTTAGCATTTACATAGTAAATTTTGTTTGGAACAGTAATAATATCATTATTAATAGAGAAACAATTACTAGTTACAGGATTGCTTACATTATGTGACATACCATTTTCAGTATTTACATCTGATCCATCCTTAACATTTGTAACACAAGTACTATTGTTATTAAACATATTACTATTATAGTAAGGTACATTGCATATTACTGGGTTATTAGCTGCATTTGAATTACCTGGATTACTCACAATAATAATAAAAGTTACATAAGAATTGGATGTTGACGGATTATTACCTTGACTATTGTTTACATTTTCTGTTAAATTATCATCTATATCAGTGAGTTATTACTAGAAATTCTAGTTTATTTACAGTAGCAGCATTATTAACATTATTAGAAAGGATTGACCATTTAATTTTATTTTTAGTATTTTTAGAAGTTTTTCTAACAATTTTAATATTTTTTAATTTTTTTAACAGATTTAACATTCGCATTAACTGAATTATGTTCTAAGTCTAAATCACTATCAGATAAAACTGATTTTACACAAGTCTTAGAGTCATGCAGAGTACAATTTGATATTAGGCAATATCTCAATTGGGCGACCTTACCTCTAATTTGTTGTTATGTAATTAATGCCTTCTGATAGAGGTGGTTTTGGAAAATCCAATGGACATTTTGTTGGTGTTTCGGGTTGGATTTTGCCATTCCTTCCATTAAAAGTTTTTGGGTGAAGGCAAAAATTTCCGGAAGCTGACTGTGTTTTGACATTTCACATAGCATGTCACATCTTCGGAGCTTGGTTATCGAAACACAGGGGTCTAGTGCCAAGTAAACCTCTAGGTTTGGCACTAGCTCTTTGATAGCACTATCACACGAATTTAATTCATCCATTGTTGAAGCACTGGATTTAAGGATGACTGAAATCCAGTGCTCCAGGCAGTCACCACAAATTTATTTGCTTTGACTCCCATTGAGGTGTATTTATTAGTCACAGAGAAGGGTTTTAATGAGTTATATAACAATTATTTCCATTTACCTAATCAGTAATCGTCGAGCCTTGTATTTTCATCTGGTACTGCCAAGTTGCGTGACACTCATATTCTTTATTTATAAATAAAAATAAAAGGGACTATTTACAAGGAGGGAAACAAAACAAATTTTCTATAGATGTTGAATACATTTAAGATGTTGAATGCATATTCTTGATTTCTTGAATAATTCATACATTTAGTACAGTTGATAAGCATAAAATGTTTCTAGATTATTATAATTATAATATAAATACAAACACACATAAATATTATTTTATAACTTGACATAATTAAACATTTCTTGTTTCTATACTCTTGTTCACCCATTTTTCTAGATTAGATTAGTAATATAAATACTTATACGAAAATTTTTAACAATGTTTACAGTAATGGTCAGTACAGCTCTGGACATACATTTAGATGCAAGTAGTGATTTGAATAGAATTGGAATTTCGCTATAATTATATTTTGGATATGGAATCACAGAATGGTTTGAAGGATGGAAGAACTTTTCCTTTACATTATTATTTGTTTATTTAAATTTTGAGAGTTAAATTTTATCAATCTGCGGATTAATAAGGTAAAAATTAAAATTTTTTAATTTTAATTAATACTTGAATGGAAGTTAGTTTAAAGAGGTTTGCAAGTAAGAGTGATAATGCCTTAATTCTGGCTCACATTAATTTCGTATTTGAATTAATCTTCCCCACTCAAAGATGGGGAGTTAATGAATGATTCGTGACGAATCACTTGGCTGAAAGGTAAGTTTTCTGGGAAGCTGTTCAATGAGCATTGAATTTAAATTTACAGAATGAGAAACATACAAAAATAAAATGAAGATTTAAGCATCATATGTTTCTAAGAATAGCTTTCGGACGTCTCCTGTTTTCAGGTTCGTTGTAGTAGTATTGTGGTTGGTAACTTATGAGAAAATTTGTAATTTGGTTTAAATTATTCTAAAAATTTTCCGCCAACTTTATTATGTGCTCTGTAAAATACTCACTGTTAAATATGCTGAATATGTTTTCGTTTTTGAAATACGCAGGAGTCATTGTACACATTCTAATGATTTTGTTCGCATGGTGTTGGAGTTTTCAGATAAAAAGTTATCAAGAAAGCGTGGGAAAATCTCTTGTAAAAATTAATTTTTTATGCCTAAAAATAAACCTACAAGTTGCACGGCTATTAGTAATAAGACCTCAAGACAAATATCCATCATTATTGATAATAGTTTTTTTATAAATTGATTTTTAGTTGTTACAACCTTTTAGTTTGTTTTGTATATTTGTAACTACTTATATAAACTTATAAACTTGCCAAACAAACTGTATAAATGAAATAATTAAAATTCAGTTAAATAAAAATATACTTATAAGTCGAGTTTTATGTGAGTTGAGCAAAAAATTTGGATATTAAATTATAAGGTCTGCAAATGTTACAAAATAAGGTTTTATTTCATTCAAAAGAGATAATATCTTAAATATGAATGAATTGGAGTTTGAGTAATGAGAAATGTTGAAAATATTCATGCGATAGCAAAAACTCTGTGATTAGTAACTTTAACATACAAATATTAACAATAAATATATTTAGTTCACAGGTTTAATTCAGAAAAATTTAATCCCTTATTACATACATTCGATTTTAGTAATTAGGAGAATATATATCTAAATTATAGTATTTAATAATACTTATGCAAAATATTATATACTTTCAGATATAAAGTATAAATATGCTATTTTTATTCGTGTAATTTACATAATTTTCAGATATAATATAGTAAAAACAATTGAAAATTTAATTGCGGAAAAATGTAGAAAATCATCCGTAAGTACCATAACTACCATGCAAACTTCAATTTAAATTATCTGATTTCTCTTTCACTACTTTTAAAAGCACGAGTTTTGATGAAATAATTTTATTTAGAGAAGACACGCAATACTATTGGTTATGTTACATTTAAGTTTTTCTTTTAAAGGTACCAATTATTGATATTGAAATATCATAACCACTAGGGCCACATGCATTAATAAAATCATTATTTTTTTATATAAAAAATGAGTTAAACTAACAAGAAAAGTATTTAAATTCTTGAAATTATGTACGTTTGGATGTAAGATATGATAGATAGTTGTCTATGCTTTTGTTTTTTATGTTAATTACAAATATAAAAATCAAAAACTCTTTTATTTTTAGTAACAATAAATGTTTTAGATTTTCATATTTGAAAATGAACGTCTATTAATGCCGATGAAATACTTTTAATATTTGAAATGCAAAAAGATAAAGAATTATTTTTCGAATCTTTTTCTACTATATAATAATACATTATTATCGGCATTGCAAATATTAGAAATGTACAATGTTTAGAATTGTTTTCAGAAATAAATATTTATCACTTTTTCTAATAATCATCATAGATTTTCTTTTTCAATCAAATAGATTGAGAAAATCTTAATACTAATTTATCTTTATACTGTCACATAAAAAATCATGTATACCATAATTAAATGTGAATGAAGCAACAAATATTTGAAACATTATACATTACAGTATTAGAAGAATTAATTTTTAAATTCTGGAAAAATTTGTAATAATATTCTCGAGTTAAAATTTTATGAAATATCATCAAGTACTGAAGCTGACTCCAGTTAACAATTAATAGTAAATAAGATCTATTGTGTAGGTTTATTGAAAATAATCACTATTTCATTTCTCTAATAAAGTCAATAAATTATAAAAAAAAATAATAAAAAGTACTTTTGTGAGGTATAAGTAGAATAAAATTTATCTTCTAGAAAAGAATTATTTTACAATACAAGTGACATATGTGTGTTTACTTGTTATTTTCATAATAAAATAATTTTTTCAATGGTAACATTTTAACTGATTTTAAGATTGAAAACAGAAATTAAGGGCAATGTAAAAATTAAATACGGCATTCATTTACACTTAAAATGTTATTTTATTTAATTAATTATATACATGGCTTCATTCACATTTGTACCAAAACAGTTTTTGATTCACATTTCGGACATTTAAGAGCAACATCAGTCTTCTTAGGTAAAATACCTAAATATTGCATCAACTGCTTAACTTTGCCTTTAATTCCAACAACTGGATATAGGAGCTAGAAACGACAAATTCTTGATGCATAGTTAAAGTATGAAAATCGCCCTATAAAATTATCAGAAAAATCCTAGTATAATAAAGAACGAAATATCTTAGAACAAGAAAAAATACTGCTAAATATAATATGATCAATCACATGTAACTCCGCCTATATTAACTGAATCACATTTTCCCCGGGCATCTATGGCTCCGCCTACAACGCATCGTCACACAACGTGATAATCACATGTCCAGTTAACTGGGTCACCACGCTATGACTCCAATCGCTTAGATTTGGCGAAGAAGGCTTTAAAATGTGTCATTTGGCGGTGCAAACACGAATATCCCCAAATGGAGAATACTCGTGCAGTTTATAAATGCAATAATTTAAAAATTTGTATTATTATTTTGAAATTCTATAGTGAATTTTGAATTTAGAATTAACTATAAGATCAAAACAGATGGCTTTTTTTTTTACTATTTCTAATATTTTACACTCATTTGTATACCTTGTACACCTTTCTTATTACTTTATTTAAAATTATGTTCATCCCTTATACAATCTTATAACTATTAAAAATTAAGTTGGTAAAGCAAAACTTTAAGTTTTCTATTTAATTTTCTATCATTAAAGCGAGTGTGAAACCAAAATTAAATAAAAGTAAGATTTACGATAAAATTGTATCTAGGACAACATTGTCATCAAAATCAGATGATATAAATCAGGGGTGACCAAGATGTCGACCGCGAAAACATTTCAGATAGTCCGCGTGACCATTCTGATAAATACCTCGGACATACATACATGCATGCATGCATATATATATATATATATATATATATATATATATATATATATATATATATATATATATATATATATATATATATAACTGAGCAAAGTAATACAATGAATTGGTTGTTTTACAGTGGCGAATTAAATAGAAACACTTGACAAAGTGGAGTGCTAAGATTGTATCCAGTAGCCGGCGCGATAATAGCGACGCTGCGAGACGACTAGACTAGTCGTCTCGCAGCAAAGTCTCGCACCCGTCACACCCGCCAGTTTAGTTTCAGTTCTCAGTTAATCGTCTTATGTTGCAGTTCTCTCGCTTTTGGCCGCACTGATACAATAATTTATTGTTTCAACAACCCTTCCAAAATGACTCAGTCAAAATGACTTCCATAATATGACTTCCATTTTGGAACTGAGTCATTATGACTCAGTTCCAAAATGACCAGTGATAAGAGAAATAAAGCATCTCATTATCACACTCACTCATTATCACAAAGAGTGGGAAAATGATTTCTCTTTTTGTTATTGTGAATTAGAAATGTGTTTGTCTCACATATGTAACTCAAGTGTGGTACTACCATAAAAAAAGTAAAAAAAAAAAAAAACAATTAAAACTATGCACTTAAAATACGCTACAGACATTCCAGTCGACAGTGAACTTCAAAAAGTTAAAATGCATGAATTAAAGTTGAACTTGCATTTAAAGTAATTGTTATTTTCGAGACCAGGCACCAAAGCTAAAGCAGTAACATTGGCGTCATTTAAAATTACAGAAGTTTTGAGGGGGAAAAAAAAAACATTTGAAGAAAAGGAATTGATAAAAGAATTTTTCTGTAAAGTGGGAGAAGTGCTTTTCTACGATTTTAAAAACAAATATGAAAAAAATATCATCAATAAATAATATTTCTTTGTCGCTTAAAACAGAGTTATGACAGACGGAAGCTATGAATAATAATTTGGAGGATTTATTAATTGACGATTTAAAAGCTTGTAAGTTCCTATCACTTGAATTTGATGAATCCACGGATATTAGTGACATTGCAGAGTTATGCATTTTTGTGAGAATGGTTTTCGAAGATATGACTTCAAAAGAAGAAGAATTATTAACTATAACTCCACTGAAAGAACAAACGAGAGGCCAAGATATCTACAATTCATTTAAAAACATTTTTGATCAGACAGGATTTTTAATATATAAATTGTTCTCTATTAAAACATGTGGAGCTCCATCAATGGTTGGGAATTGAATTGGATTTATTAGCTTGTGCAATAATGATGAGGAAATTTCTATCTTTACCATTCATCATTGCATTATCCATCAACAGGTATTGTGTTCAAAAATACTAAAGTCTAATGATTTAAAGCAAATTGCTTTTAAAATCGTCAGTTCAATTCGTTCAAGAAGTCTTCAGAGACGACAATTTCGGACGCTTTTGGAAGAAATTTAATCAGAGTACGGAGATCTCTTATTGCGCACATACGTGAGGTGGCTGAGCCATGCTGATATTTTTAAAAAGAATTCGTACTCTGTTACCAGAAATAAAAAATTTTTCTACGAATGAAAAAAGAGCACATTCTGAAATGGAAGATGAGAAATGGCTCATGAAAGTTAAGTCATTATGTTTTGTAGTTTTTCTCTGCGATATCAATCACAGAGAAAAGCTACAAAACATAATGACTTAAATCTAAATCTGCAAAGAAAGAATAAATGCTGAAGACATAATGAGCGCGATTAAAATTTTCAAAGAAACGATAAAAATGTATGCGTCTCAATTAAGAAAACACAAATTAAGAAACCTCAAAAACATGGAGAAAGAGTGCATCCATAATCTAAATCGAGACTTCGAAGATTTCACCGAACCCTTAGATGTTTTGTTTGAAGAATTTGAAAGAAGATTAATTAGAAGTTGGAGGAAATATTCAACGAATTATTCTTAAAGCTAATAAGTGTGATGGGATAATGCATAAATATCCATTATTTTTTCTTAATCACTTTTCGCTCGCACACAAAAAATAATTGGAATGTAAATAAGCAAATCGAAGGCCATAGGATTGCTAAAGCTAAGTCCGAATAATTTTCACATTTTATACCGCCAAATTATTACAACTCTTTTCTTCAAGTGCGCGTGCGTTAGAATTTCCAACGAGAGACGACGTTCAGGACTCTATCTACAGATCCTAGTAGTTTCTCTCTCTGAACTGGAACACAGTCATTCATTTCGGTTTTGTGTATCGCTTAGACTCAATTGAACTTTGTTGAATTACTGAACATAGATTCATTTTGCTTTATGTGTAATACTCTAGTAAATGTTTCGGGACAGGTATTTTTGACTTTATCCTAAATACTCCCTAGCGTATAAGAAGTTGAACTTTAAAACCAATACTCTATGAATGTTAGAAATTTTTTAAAATAATGATCCATTAGAATGTCTATAAAGCCAAATAAAGACACGTGAAAAATATAAGTTTATTTAAAAATTTGTTTGAATTTTGACACTGTAATGTGCGATAAATACAAATTGAAAATATGCTTCACAATATTATACAATTTCAAAAATCTTTCTGTTATTTTTAGTTATTAATGTCAAACACATCGTGAAAAATTCAAATTAATTTACAAATTGTTTGAGATAGGGTAAATGATTTCAAAATTTTTATTAAGCACAATCAATCAGGAAAGGTAAAAGCAATTCACTATTGCAAATTTTAATTTATAGACATTTGTAATGAGGAGGAATGCCTTACTCGAGCAGTCTACAAGGACCTTAATTTTAGATAAATATAGTATTAAATTTTTTATTTTAATTATTTATGTAAAATAAAATGAGAAATATATTTTTCGTGTTACAAATAATTATAAATTAATACCTTATTCACACAATTGCATATTCATTTTATTCATGCTATTAACAAAAAAAAAAAAAAAAAAAAATTGCGCATCACTTTTAGTTCCACACTATTTTATTTAAAAGTAGAAATAGTGTAATCTTGTAATAAATTTTTTTTTTATTTCAATGTTAATTTCTTGTTTTTTTACAAATGAAAAGGTAAGTAAGAGCTAAGATGTAAAAACATAAATAATCTCAAATTTTTTAATTAAATATCAATTTTAATTCTAATTTCAATAAATCTCAGCACTAAATATAATATAATCGCTAATTAATATTTTAAAGGATAGTTAGGAAATCTGTAATTTATAGGAGATTTTAATGATACTATTCCAAACAAAACAACCAACACTTCTTTATTTGAATTTTCTAATTTTTAGAAGCCATTTTATGAGAAAAATCCAAAGTATATTTTAGATTTACGGAAAATATTTCATTTAAATATTTGATATATTTCTTATAATATTCAAATTTTGAAGGCTATCTAAATCAACTAATTAGTTTAAAATAAATTTTTAATAAATGTATAATAAATACGAGTTTCAAATTGTAATTAAGTTCAATTTTCATTATTGAGATTTTTCTCCATTTATTTAATAATTTACCAACATTTCATAAAGTAACTTTCGAATCTCCGTTAAGGTAATCCAGAACAAATACTATCATGGCTTTATAATAACAGAGAAGAATATTTACTTTCTGAGTCTGTTCATAATTTAATAATCCTTTGGAAAAAATAAAAAAAATTAGACAAATGTTTTACAAGATTTATTAATGAATAGATTCTATATTTTTCAGATTATGACTAAACTAAATTGTTCTTCTGGAATTTTTTCTCCATTTATTTAATTAGTTTTCATATTATTCCCAGAATAGATTTGATAAAGCAACCAGAAATAAATATTTTCATCGATTTATTAAAATAGATTATTTCTTGTCTTTATTAAATCAGATTAATTCCATTTTTCACTTTATTCATTTTTTTTTTTTTTTTTTTTTTTTTTTTTTTTTGTTCTTTTTTTGAAGAAATGAACAATTTTAGTCAAATATTGTACAAATTTATTGATAAATAGACTTTATACTTTTGAAGTATTCAAATAAAGCTTATCTTTAATTTTTCTTCAGGGTTTCTTTCGTACTTAAATAATAAACTACGAAACATCTACCACAGTATATGTGTACGTCTTAGTTAATAGCTTGTCTTTGTCTTTCTCATTTATAATAATGGAAACAAATGCCATCATGATTTTACTTAACTATATACATATTTTTCAAATAAAACCCTACATTTAAGTGAATTTATTTTATTTTTTTTACATTTATTTTAATTTTGTGTGATCGATTATGGCGTTTTCACATGTTATCAGAAAGTAATAAATTCGAATCACAACACAACCGAAGATGCTGCGTTTTCGCTAATAATGACTGACGCATGCTAAATATGTCATGACCGCGCACATTTCTTTCCATGTTAAAGGACACTTCTGAGGATTTTCAAATTAGTAGTTGCTGCTAAATTACAAAGACTCTCTTTCAAGTCTATAGGAGGGCACATTCACTGAGTTCCCTCTATATAAGGGGCAATCGCTTCCATTCCTTGTAATTCTTAAATGTGAAAGTTCTAGAAGCCGAGCAATCTACAACAGCAGACCATATTATTTTAAAGTTCTGCACTTTCAATGTATTATGTACTGTGCTACTGTCTGCTTACCATCAATATAATAGAAAAGAAATTTACCCTCAGTAATTATTGAAAACAAAAATGCAATTGGTTTTATTAAGTTATACATATGATTCAGTTCTTATTATATTAATACACATACAGGATATAGTATGCAAATAATGTTTGTTAACAACATTTATACCTTTATTGTCATTTTAGGGGGACCACAAAATCACGCCTGCAATATTTTTAATTTATTCAGTTCTCCTATTATTCAAATTTTTAGCTTTTTAAAGAAAAGATACAGAAATCAAAATTGACTACCTGCAATAAAAATTTATTTTTCAAAGATAATCAAATAATGAAAACATATTCAATATTTAAAAATGTCAAAGATATATTATTAACTGTCAAACTTAGTTTTAGGGCAAAATATTTGTGTTTTCTTAAATTGAAATTAAAATTTGATTCAGCTGAAAAATAATAAAATTTAAATAAGGAAATATTCATTCTCTTATTGAATTATCAGATTATAATAGAACTTTGGTATAAAATTTTGCTGCACGTTTTGTGTTTGGGATTAATTTTAGCAGGATTCCTTTCGAGGAAGTAATTCAAAAAATAAATTATATCTGAAATCCTTTTTTAATATAACTTTCAATGCAATTTTGTTAGTATATTTCTGTCACTGTAATTGGCCCTTTGTGTAGTTTTTTTAATAATGAAATTACTTTGTGGGAATTAAATTAATTTTGATAATTTGTGAAAAAAATCTCGATTTGTATTGAAATTTTATAAAAATCAAATATTTTATGCAACATTAATTGCTATTCAATGAATTCAAAGGATAACTACGAGTAAATCGATGAAAATTGGTTTTATTAAAATTTCGTAATGACAGTTGATTTAACTACATTGTTAATTTTGATAAATTTGCAAAATTAAATTATCATTTTTAAGTGAAATAGTTTTTTCCGAATTAAAATATTTTATTTACATGAATGCCATCAAAAGCTAACAATGTTCTGAAAATTTGTTTCCTCAACCTTGTAAGTTGAAGATATAAATAAACCTTTTACTTGGATATGATTATGTTTAGATTTTAATTTCTACATTAGAACTAAAAAATTATAAATACTTCTTCAAAAAATGTTTTATTAATTAAACTTAATACGATAAATAACATGATAAATATTATTCAATCTTAGAAATATAAACTTAAATAAAGATCTTTCAAATGTTTTTTGTTAATATTCACAGTTTATTAATGTTTTAATTAAAATTAATCATATAAATGTTTTTATTTATTGTCTGAAATTAAAAAAGGATTTTAATTTTTTTCTATTTAGGCTCTTTATATTCCTATCAAAATATTCATTCGTCTATTTAAGAATAAATAGTGTTTTTTTTTTTCTCTTTTAGGTATTTATCTTATAATCCTATACAAGATATTGAAGATGATGCATTTTTGGGATTAGCTAACTTAGAAGAATTGTAAGAGCATTTATTGTTTTAAATCAAGCAAACATTTGAGCAACTAGTTATTATTATCACTCATTTCATTATTTAAACATAAAAATGCAAGTAGTTAATCAGAATTCGACTAAATGTTATTAAATATCGATTTTCATTTACAATAACAAGAATCTGTTTAAGAAGCCTTTTCTTATACAGGGCAACTTCAATTAAATTTAATTTTTAAATATAATTTTTTATGCTACACACTAAATGTATTTTTGTTTATATAGTAAATTTACAATGATAAATCTAAATAATTAATCCAATTAAATTTGGTTTATTAATATACCGTAGTTGTATATGGGGGAGGGCTTGAGGACACTCTAAAAATGTAAAATATTTTGCAAAATAAAGCGCATATTACAATTTTTATAGCTATTTTTTTTTTTTTTTTTTTTTTTTTTTTTTTTTGATAAAAATTTTCAAAATAGAGCATTAATTATTTTTAAAATTTAAACTAAAAAGTCAATGTTTCATTAAAAAATGACATCTTTTCCACTAAAATATACAGTATTTTTAAGCTGTTTTGATTAAAAAATAATGCAACCTTTTTTTCCTTTTAAAATTTAAACAAAAATTTCGACCTTCTATTGAAAAAATAATCAATAAAAAATGCCTTAATTTTATGTTTTTAAACAGCTTTATGATAAAAAATTTTATTTTTTGATATTTAAAATTTAAACGAAATGTATGTTTTTTCAATGAGAAATGCAATATTTTTTTGTATAAGACATTGTATGTATTTTTAAAAAAAGAAAAAGATTTAAACTTCCTCCAACTCGTAATCATATAATATTTAGAATTATAGAAGAAAGACAAAGATTTGGAATTATAGAAGAAAGACAAAGATTTACAAGTGAATTCAAAGATCATTATAAAAATAGATTTATACAAAAGTGAATTGTACAAAATTTTAGGATTTGAAGCAAAAATATATGATGATGGATAACAGTAAGGTAAATATATAGCAGATATAGCTAAGGGAAATGATAATGTTTATATTCATTGTGATATAGTAAATGGTGCTTATATAAATCACTTTCAATCTGATGTGTGGGTGGGTGTGTGCGTATGTGTGATTTACTCATTTACAACTATAAATTCTCCTGGAAGTTTATATTCTGAAGAATTTGCGAAACCTATATTTTTCCAGTTAAATCTGATTCCATACATAGAATTAAAATGAAAATTACAAATCATCGACGTGAACTAATTGATTTAAATAGACAAGAAGTACAGTATAGATTTATAGCTAAATAAATGAATAAACACTGATTGTACAGAAAGAGTAAAAAAAATAGAAGGAAGAGGTTTCTTTTCTGATTTAATAGAAAAAGCTAAACCTATTATAGAAGAAAAATCTAAAGATTTCATTATAGAAAAATTAAATGAGATTTTATCAAAAAAGAAAAAACATGGTGCAGGATTGAAAATGTTTTATCCTCAATAAATGAACAAAATTTATGATTTGAGTGATACCAATTATAATAACGAAATTGTAAGCTTTGAACATAGAGAAAATAAATATGAGAATAGAGATAAAAACAATCCATATGAAAAGGATACATATAATTTCTTTATAAATGATACAAATGCTAATATATTATATCCTGAAAGTTATTTGCAACAAGAAATTAAAATTGTAAAAGGTGATGGAAGCAATTTAAATAATGAAAATATTACTTTTGTAAATGCTGGTGGTTTAATTAATTCAAGCAGATTAACAATAAGAAATACTGAAATTGAGTCTACTATTAATTATAAAGCAATCATGAATCAAGTATTAGGATTGATAAATTTCACACCTGATTATTCAACATCATAAGCTATTAACATGTTTTCTATACTTCTGAATATACTGACAAAAATAATTTCAAATATAATGGAAATTTGGGTTATGCAACTAAAATTACTGATTTTTATAATATTTTTAAAATAAATAAAAGATATAATGAATGATTTGCAAAAAATTTTAAATTCATTGAAGGTAGTCAAAATGTATGAATATGGATACCATTAAAATATATATTTGATTATTTTCAAAGAATATAAGAAAAAGTACTCACATGATTTCAAATCAAAATAGAACTTCAAAAAATTATAATAAAAATATGTTATATACAGATATTCCAAATCCTGATTTCAAAGCAGTTGTTGAGGACCTATCTAACTGCTTAGCGTATGTTAGATTTAAAACTTCAGATGCTATCAAATTTAATCAACTAAAATTATTTGATACTCTTATAGAAATAAATTGGGATGGTTATAAAATTATCAAATCAAATAAATTTAATAAAAATGCTAGCGGCTTTTAAATATTCCTGCACCATCTGTTGAAGTTTTAAGTTTATACGTCATTTCTCAATATGGTGGAAGAAATGTAAATACGAACAAAAACAACATGATGTTTGATAATTTGGATATGACAGAATGATGGTTAATGATTAATAACATAAAAGTTCCAACAGTAAGTTATTTCATGGATTACAGATAAATACGACGTGTATACTAAATATTATGTTGATAGAAAAACACTCATTAATAATAAAAAGAATGATAATATATTAATACGAAATGATGATAGATTATATGTACCTTTGTTATATAATTAAAAATGGTATAATTTAAGAAATGTAAGACTTACAAACACTGCAAATCCTGTGATAAATAAAGATGTCGCAGCAAAAGAATATGTCGATTCTCAAAATTTCTACGCTATCATTAAAGAAAAATATGCAACATATCATACAGGAGATTTTAGACCTGTAGAATTAATGAGCTCTAAACTGTAGATTAGAACCTGATTTAAAACTAATAACCAATATGCATATGAAAATTACAATTTTTTTAAATCTGAATATCGTACACATACTCCTTTAATACAATACAAACTGGGGAGAATAATTTATATTAGGTAAACAACCTTTAACAACTGATACCGATTCAGTTACATGTTTTATAAATGACAAAAGAGACAATCATATTAAATTATCAGTTTCGAGTGATGGAGAATTAAATAAATTAAAATACTTTCATATAAAAAAAAATAGTGTTCCTTTAAAATGTATTTATAATGTATTTAGATATCAAAATATGTCAATTGAAAAAACTTATCTCCAGATTAATTAAAATTAAAAAAAATTTTTCAGATTCTAATCAGAAAAATTTAAATATATAGAAAGAATTGAATTTAGTAAATTTAAATAAATGACGCAACTTGATTCGATAGAAACTGCAAAAAACTTTTTTACTGGGGATTTAAGTCGAAATTTTCAAGATACAGTAGATTGGAAATTAATTTCAAAATATCACAAAAGTTATCTGAACTTTTCGAAAGGAATTTAAAAATAAAGTATATTGGGAATATATTAGTGAATATTAGCTTCTTTCTGAGGCATATTTAATACTAAATGAAGATTTGGTTCATTGGTATACAATTTCAAGTAATCAAAAATTATTTGAGAAATTCATAACAGAATACAGTGATAAGATAAATTGGTCGCATGTGTCAAAGTTAAATTTCAATCACTGAGGGATTCTTTTATAATCGAAAATGTCAGCAAATTAAATATGTCATTTGCATCTAGATATCAAAATAAAATGTCAGAATAAACAATAGAAAAATTAGGAGATCATGTAGACTGGAATAATATAAATAATAATTAAGCATCATTTTACTAAAGAATATACCAAAAGACTCCATCTCCTGAATTTATAATAAGAAACTTACAAAAATTAATCAGTGCTCTGTAATGATGAAAAAATACAGCTTTCAGATAAAAATTTTAACAAAGTTTGTAGACGAATAAAACTACGGTAAAAATTATTTATAAATGTAATTTTTTATATTTTTAAATTTTTAAAATTGCATACAATGGCTTTTGTTGAATAAACTTAAAAAAATATTGCATTTCTTATTAAAAAACATATATTTCGTTTAAGTTTTAAATATAAAAAAAACTCAATTTTTTAATCATAAAACAGCTTAAAAAAATTCAATTTTTGTCAAAAAAGCAGCTTAAAAACATAAAAATAATGCATTTTTAGTGATAATGTTTTCAATGGAATATCAAATTGTTCTGTTAAAATTTTAATAGTTGCTCTACTCTTAACCAAAAACAGCTTAAAAACACTAAAAATACAGTATATTTTAGTGAAAGAAACGTCCTTTTTAATGAAAAACATACTTTTTTAATTTTTTAAAAATAAAAAACGCTTTATTTTTGCAAATTTTTATCAAAAAACAGCTATAAAAATTGCAAAGATTTTTTTTTTTTTTTTGACAAAAAAAGCATTTTTAGAGACGTTTTCTCTGAATCTGAGATTTCAAACTTTAATTATTAGGAAAAAGAAAATAACGACCAATGCAGATAAGTGATCATATTCACAAAAGAAGAAAATCAATATTTGTCCCTTGCAAAATGTTTTCTCCGTATGATAATAATTTTTTACTTGTAAATTCAGAACATAATGATAAATATTTTAAACCGATAATTAACTAAAAATATTGTAGATAAATTTTATAAAACGAACCACTAAATGCCTAAAAATTTAATTTACTTCTCTATTTGATTCTCTTAAATTATGTCTAACATTTTCGTTGTTTCACTTTCCGTAAACATGAATGACAGTCGCAATTGATTAGAAAACTAGAAAATTATATTGCATTTAGTTTTAACACAAGTTTTTAGGTCTGTTATCAGAATTATTTAAAATTCTATAAAGTTTCTATAACCATCTGGATAGAACGAAATGTACAATCTGGCTCAAGGAAATGAATATTTTTAAAAATGTTTCTCTGTTATTTGTTATTTATATTGTATTTATTCATAACATTAATTATAAAGCATTTATTAATCTAATGTACGTATATTTTATTTAAAAATTGAATGTATATTTACAATAAAACTGGTTTTGCAGTACAAACAGAAGCAAATCTAAACTAAAGATGGAAATAAAATTAAAATTTTTTGAAACAAAAAGAAAATAGGACATAAGTTACGTGTAATGATTTTATATCTAATAATGAATTCAAAATGTTGAAGCGTAAATGTAAAAAACTGCGAAGATAATAAACTGAGAAAAAACACAGTATTAAAAATTTTATAAATGAGATATGAAAATGCTATGAATTGTCCCTGATATTCTTTGTAAAAAAATCTATCCTACATTCCTTTTCTGACTATTTGAATACATTCCTTTTTTTCTGTCATACTACATTCCTTTCATGAGTACAAATTAAATGCTTTATGTTATGCTATCTAAACTTTTTAGCATCCTATTTAAATTATTTTTACTTAATTGAGCTTATATTATAATGTTATGAACTCTTAATAATTTAGTATAATTTTACTAAAGAACATTTATTTATTTTTATAAGATTATTTCTGATAAGTATACTTTATAATAAGATAATATTTTATATGTTATATAATAGGATATGTTTAATTGCATTGCTTATCAATAAAATTTCTTTGTTTAAAATTAAGTAATTCTAAAACTTTTTTCACTTTATATAACTCATTTCATATTAACAGAAACTCAGTGTTAATTATTGCTATATATATATATATATATATATATATATAAGATTTCAGCTGTAAAGTAAAATATTCAAATTTAATTTAAAATTCATTTGAAAGTCAAAACACTTAATTAAAAAGATTTAATTGGCCAAAAATGGATTAATTTTATATATCCCACATTTGTTGCAATTTAATTTTCCATAAAGGTTGAATTACTTGTTAGAAATTTCAAGTATATATTTTGTATAAAAACTCTAATTTGCTTTTATCATTTTTTGTGATATTTTTGTAACAAAACTAATGATACTTTAAAATTAATTTTTTCTTAAAATTTTTAAGTACTTTTTAAAATGCTGCAATAAGTTTTCATTGCTAACCTAATTTGTATTTTTTTAATTTATTTTTAGGTATCTCAATCACTGCTCAATAACATCCTTAACTAAATCTATATTTTATCCTTTGAAAAAGTTAAAAGTATTGTAAGTATGAGATAAATAAGTCATTCAGATACAGTTAGAATTGATGTTATAATTGTTAAAACATTAATAAAGGAATTATTCTTTATTTTTTCTCATAAATTACCTGTTATTGCTCAATAAATACTTTGGTAGACTATGGTAAATTCTTCATTCCATAAATATAAGAACGTATAAAACAAAGCTACAAATTAAATATAATGAATAGAGAAAAGTGCTTCAGTTTCAGTTACAAATTTTGATTTTTATAGTTTGAGGCTCACTTTAGTTTAAGATTATAAATCACATTGTTTTTTGAAATAATAAAATACATTGATATTCGTTAATGAAATTTGTTTTTAAATTTGTTTTTGTTGAAATTTGTTATCCTAATTATCCATGATTTAAATTTTACTTGAAATCTATTTTTTTTAAGTTAAATTAATAATATTTTGGAAACACAGTAGTAAAAGAAAAATTTAAATTTCTTTCAGAATTTTAGAAAATAAGAACATTTGTCACTAACATTAATAAAAATGATTTCTTCTTAAAATTTATTTGGCAAATGATAGATTTTATGATGATAAAAATGGATCAAAGCTATACTAAAAGGAAAAAAAATATCCTAATGAATGTTAACATTTATGGAAATAATTTCTATACTTGATATTTTAAGATAGTAAAAATAAAATATATTTTATTTTTATAATATGAAGAAAGTTATTTACAGTATTGAAATTTAAAGAAGCTAATAGGTAAAATTTAAAAATCATTTTTATATAGTTCTCATGATAGTTTATAAAATGTCTTGTATTATTACTCAAGATCAGAAAAAAATGACACTCGAAGAATAGGAATTCAGATCGCTACAAAACTTGGTTAGCAAGTGATCTAACTGAAGTTGTACAAATTGTTAACATGATGACAGAATTTTTAACATTTTTAGAAAAAGTATTTGTAGCGAATATAATAGTCCAAGTAGGTCGTCGTAGGATAAACTTAAAAGCCCAAAAATATGTGCCGAAGAATTCTGCTCTTGACAACATCTGTGAGAAATCAGGTTGATTTTCTGATTACCTTGGAAGATGGTCTCTAAAGCGAGAGAGAGTAGTCTGGGATGCATCTCTCGCAGTTCATAGTGAGAGATCCTGCAGCGGATTTGGCACGGTCTAAGAATTTTCATAGACAAAGGGAAAAGGCAACCTTTGTGAATCCAAGTTCTTGAAATAGAGAACTGACTCGACTCGTTTGCCTGTAGGTATTTAGCAGTGTAAAATAAAATGACTTTGTGTCACCTTATCAAAAGAATATTTTCCACTTTGATTTACTGGCATTAGTTTCTGAGTTTTGAACTAACAATTTAAATCCTAAGCTTGTTTCCAGCTGGATTACAAAGCCACGCCATATTTAATTATAAAATTAAATTAATTAAATTTATAAAATAATAATTTTCTTACTTTTAAAATGATTTCATTTTATTTCAATGCATTTAAAAACAGAGATTTTATGATTTTTTTTTAAATTTAAAATATCTGAAGTGCTAATAATTTAGATAATAACAAATGTTATAGTTTATTATACATTAGTGATCTTTTTAAATGTATATTTTTTAAAAACATATTTGTGAAATAAATAATTTAGTATATAAAATTTAATTTTTATCCGTTAAATAAGAAACGCATAAAAAAAATTGTGCCAAAAATTCTCAACAATTTTACGAATATTTTTTTAAAGTAATAACTTACAACTTGATAGACGAATAATGGTTGCTGCAATAAAGAGGAATAGTATAAAAATAACAATAAGTCATTTTACATAAAACATGTCAAAACTGTACGAAACAGTGAAAAAATCATTTCACAAGCAAAAGAAATAATAAAAAATTTCTGATGATGACATTAAAAATGTAATTTTAATGTTACCCATTTGAAATTTTAAAATACTCTTTCATGTTAAAATAAAAATTATTATTCATTTATTTAACTTCACTGTAAAATAAATCTTTAACAGAGTGAGTGGTGGAAAACGTATGTTATTAGATTGTTAAACGGAAAACACTTATTCTGCTATATAGAGAGAGTATTGATAACAAATGTATGAAGAGCACAATGCCTAACAATATACAAATCTAATACTGACGAAAACTGTGTTACGATGTTAAATCACTGCAATTTTGTACAAAAATCATTCAAAAAGAGGCTTAAGAAATCCACAAAAAATTGCTCTAAAAATTGACCGCAAGAAACATGTTTTTTGGACAATAAATCATCTTATCACACCTTTGATTTTTACGGTATACCTCAACAAGTATTTTAATCTAATGGAATATTAATACCTAATCATTTTTAAGATCAAATTATCAATGCTCAGCATATAGATAATTTAAAAATTCAACAATCCGTTATTACTATATAATATTCTGTTTGTAAATCTAATAAAACAGAATAAGTTTTGTAAAACTTTTCAGACTCATATTTAATTTTTTTTTTAAATTTGTAGAAATTTAAAGGGTAACCCCCTGAGACACATTGAAGATCAGAGTCTGAAGCTAATGATTTCGCTTCAATATATGTAAGTAGATGAATATTTGTCATTTTCTATGAAATTAATTGAATTTATTAATATGTAGATATTTAATTTTTTCCAGTGTTTTTCTCCTCACAAGTTTAAGCTTTACTGATATTGGGCTTTCTCCTAAAATTATATTAAAGTTTTTTATTTGATATTGGTACTGATGTCATGCTATTGAAGTTTTTCAACGTAAGCATAAAAAGTATATGTATAAATAAGAATGAGTGCACTTATTGGAGTAAGTAATGATACATAAGATATAATTTGTTAAAGAAAAAAACTGGTTAAAAACTGAGCCATTAAATACGTTTTGAATTTTAAATTTCGCGCAAAGCACAAAAGTCTGTTATTTATAAGATAATCATCAAAAAATAAATGAAAAATAAATATTGCATGGGATTCTCATGCATAAAATTTAAATCATGTTTTCCTAAAGGGGTTTATTTTTAAACATGGAGGTGTATTAAAATTTAATAATGCCTATAAAATTCTAGGATTAAGTGAAGAATTTTATTTAAGTAATAATGAACAATAAAAAATAATGAAATATAAGCTTATCAATAAACTTTCCAGTATTTTATTCATATAACTAATAAAATACGAATCTTTGAGCATTTTGTGCACAATCATTTGTCCCATATTTATGTTATATTCTGTATATTATAGAGAGAAAAACCTGAGAATGTCATTGAACTACTTCTTCTAAATGTTTATATATAAAGTAAAATTTTGAAAAAACTAATCTTAAAAGTAGTATATAGAGGAATATGGATCACCTAAAAAATTCAATATTTTTTTGCAAGATAACACCTATTTAGCAATTTTTATATCTGTTTTTTTGATAAAAGTTTGCAAAATTAGAGCCTTTATGATTTTTAAAATTAAAACAAAAAGTATGTTGTTCAATAAAAAGTGATTATATTGTTACTACAAAATGTAGTAATGTTATCTTTTTTAATGTGTTTTATGATAAAAAAATGATAAACGTTAAATTTTTTATATTTAAAATTTAAACGAAATGTATGTTTTTTTAAATAACAAATGCAATATTTTTGTAACTTTTTTGAAAAGGTAAGATAAAAGCCATTGTATGTGTTTCTTTTTTAAAAAAGATAATGATTAAAATTTGTTCCAACTCGTAATCATAATATTTATCATTTATTTTACCTTTGTAATTGAATTGATCGAAATTTTTATTTTTTTGTTTATTGCTTTTTCAGATAAATCAGCATGGCAAGAACTTAAGTGAAATTCTTTTTCATTATCGTTTACTTCTAGTTTTGCAATTAATGAAGATCCAAATTTTGTTTTGATTTTTTCAGATATCATATTGTATTTTCTAACTTCTAAAACTCTGAATTTAAAAGTTTCAGGACATATATTGTTTTTGATGTTGTAGAGTTCTTCGATTTATGATATTTAAAATTATTAAATGATTTATAAATTATATCAACATTTTTAAAAATATTTTCTGATGATAGTTATTTATTATATAATAAGTTATATAATAAGAGGATATAAGAAAAAGTACTCACAGGATTTCCAATCAAAATAGAACTACAAAAAGAATGATAGTAAAAATATGTTATATACAGATATTCCAAATCTTGATTTCAAAACAGTTGTTGATGACATATCTCTCTGGTTACCATATGTTAGATTTAAAAATTTAGCTGCTATAAAATTTAATCAACTAAAATTATCTAATACTCATATAGAAATAATTTAGGAACATTATAATATTATCTAATCGAATTTATTTAATAAAAATGCTAGTGGATTTTATAATATTCCTGCAACATTTGATGAATTTTTAAGTTTATAAGTCATTTCTTAAAATGATGAAAGATATAAAAAATATGAACCAAAACAACATGATGTTTGATAACTTACATATGACAGAATGCTGGTTAATGATCAATAACATAAAAGTTCCGACAGTAAGTTATTTCATGGATTTTAACAAAAAGCATTCTAATTGAATATATGCAGCCCTTTCAGAGGCAGGAATGAACAGTATGAATACGTAAACAGGTTGTATGATAGATTATTCAAATTTTAATAAATATCCTATAATTTGCTTTAATCTAGAAATCCATGAATATTAGCCAGCCTGAATTATTTAATAGTTTAATTTAATTGGAGGTTAAAAAATAATACCAAAAATTACTTTTTCTACTTCATTTTGAAAAAAAGGAACAAATACTCTATGAATATGAAATCTGAAGAAATAACTATGATTAAAGCATTGAAATTATAATGATTTTAGTACATTAATAAGTGACAGCTTATTATGCTTTGTTTGATGATGAAAAGAAGGACCTCCAGGTCCTCCAGATGTAGGATTTAAATTAACAAACGATCGAAATCACTATATAGGAAAAAAAGAATTTAAGAAATGTAAATAACCTCTCTCTCTCTCTTTATAATTAACTGATTCTGCTACAAAATTCTATGTGGATAGAATTCATGAACATTTTAAATAAGACGTTATGAATTTCTCTGATGCATGTCTCATTAATTATAAATCTGATTATTATAATGCTAAGCATATAAAAATTTCATACGTTTCAGATCCTAAATATTCACATGATACAACCAATATGAATTTCATAAAATTGTACAAAAATTGGAACAGGAAAGTTTAATACATTCAGCTCAAGGTGCTTTAAATGCTAAAGATCAAATAATTGGCAATATAAAAAATCTTGTAATTGAAAAAAATGCTGTTAATATAAGGTTTACTTTGAAAACAATGCTTTAGTTTTGAAAAAATACTTTTGACGCTAAAAACAAAAAAATAATTAACATTCCAACTCCTATTGATAAATATTAAGCTGTAGACAGAAAAACACTCAATAATAATAAAAAGAATGATAATAATTTAAAACTAGATAATGATGGATTATATGTACATTTTCGTTAATTAAAAATGGTGTGTATTATTTTGGAAATGTAACACTTACAAACGTTTCAAATCCTCTGATAAACAAAGATGTCGCAACAAAAAAAATAAGTCGATTCTCAAAATTTTTATGTCACTATTAAAGAAAAACATGCAACATATCATACAAGAGGCTTGGGTCTTTAGAATTAATGAGCTCTAAGCTATATTATATGGTTTGGTTTGTTTGTCCCTCTACGGTCATTTTTTGCATACGAGGGCTAATTAGACCGGGGCCTACGGTTTAAAGTGGATTCTGAACCACTACAAACATCCATGCTCAAGGTGGGATTTGAACCCAAGAACTGTTGAACCGAAGGCAAGAGCGCTAATCAATCGGCTGCCAGCTTGGCCTTAGCTATTAGAATCTGATTTCAAACTAATAGCCAATGTGCATATGAAAATTACAATTTTTTTAAATCTGAATCTCGTAGACATAGTCCTTTAATGCAATTACAAATTGGAAAAAATATTTAAATTTACTAGACCTTTAACATTTGATCCCGAATCTGTTACCTGTTTTACATATGATAAAAGAAACGACCATATTATATTTTCAATTTCGAGTGATGTACAATCAAATAAATTAAAGCCTTTCCTACATATAGAAAAAATAAATTTTCGTTAAGAAAAACAAATGCAATGGTTTTTATCTTACCTTTTCAATACGCTTATAAAAATATAGCATTTCTTATTAAGAAACATACATTCCGTTTAAATTTTTGTGAATATAAAAAAAACTTTACTTTTATCAATTTGTTTACTATAAAACACTTCAAAAAATTTAACAATAGAACATTTTATAGTGAAAAATCATCACTTTTAATGAAAAATACAATTTTTTGTTTAAATTTTACAAATCAAGAAATATTCTAATTTTGCAAATTTTTATCAAAAATTAGCTGTAAAAATAGCAAAATAGGTCTTATTTTGCAAAAAATATTATATTTTCGGAGTATTCTATATACTTCCCTATATACTACTCTTAAATTTGAAATTATCATAAAATTTTCTAACTCTAAATGTGAACTAAAACTCTTAAGGATTAAATTTTTGTCATTTACTGCCATCTCTCTCTAAAAACTTGATACTTTTTAATGGAAAAAATCTGAAAATGTTATTTTTGGAAATCTTTCACGTTTAAATTAAAGTTAAATCGCATAAGGTAATGATGGATTTAAAAAGCTGCATAAGATTTCTTAAAGGTGAAACTTTGAAAGAAAATAAATCATTCCATGTTTTACTTGAAGAATAGGTTATTTAATTAAAATGTTATATTTAACGCTAATATTTTTTATAAATGTTCTCTGCTATAAAATTTCTCGAATTTCATTGTTTTGCAATTATACACAGTTAACACACGTTTTAAAGGAACTGCACATTTTAATTGTACTTCTAATAATATAATTCACGTTTATATAAAGCATTTATTTTGATTTCAATATGCCTTGCAAAACAACTGCCAATTTGAGAAATTTTTTCTCAACATGTATTCAACAGGATAATGTACATATATATATATTGAACAGGATTAGAAAAAATTTATTACTAGTTGTCCATGTAAAATGTTTTAAAATAAACTCAAATTTCACAACGCATTACGAATTTAATTCAACCATTTAAATCCAAACAATCGAAATCATTGCGAAATAATTAGCGATATTTTTAAGTTTCAGGAAGAATATAATTGAGGAATTAAGTAAACTTAAATTATTAGTTATGATAAATGTTCGGAAAACACAGAAATTGAAAGATTTATATCTATGTAATTTCCTAGTAGAAAATAAAACAAATGATTACGAATATTAATATTTCCTTGGGAATATTTTAATTACAACCTAGGTGATACACAGAAGTTTAGATTTTAAAACTATAAGCTTAGGACAATTTAATTTATTTTAATGAGTCGCAAGAAAAGTGTGTGAATTGAGCCTAGATTTATTGATTTAACTCATAAAATCTGTGTAAACTCACTATTATTCCTTGCAAAATATTTTGTTAAAACATTTTAATATTTTTCCATAAGAACTTTACGAATAGATTAGGAATTGAAGCATTTCTTTAAATGTTTACAGATGATATGATCACGTCTTACTCTGCAAGCTTATTTCTCATAATGATAAACAATATTCGTCATGATATGTTGAAGGTTAGTTGTATTACAGAATCTAAAATGACAGATATCTCCTTCAAAATCCAATACAAAAACTTTTATGACATTGTATGATATCCGTAAGAAAATTGTGGATGATGTCGTAGAAAATTGTAATGCAAATGTTTTAATTTTGTTTGATACAATGTTTTGAGTCAAACTTTAAGTTTTATCTTTTTTAATAGAATGTTAAAAACAAAAAAAAAAGAATATAATATAGACACAGGTGTATTACAGACACAGGTGTATTACAGACACAGGTGTATTACAGAAATATTTTGGAAATTTATAAATATATTTGTATAGTTAAAATAATATATGCCAAAAGAATAGAAGGCAAAAAACATAAATATAGTAAAATTAAAATTAAAATTTTACTTATGATATTCATCATTAAAAACGCATCTGCATTTCAGGCCTCTATATTGCAAACTATTAAGAAGTTTGATTACTCTGAAAAAATTAATTTCAATGCTGTGCAGTGGATTTTTCTGGCTGAACATAATGGTATGATCTTAAGAAACAAGAAATATTTGACTGATATTAATGAGGGGAGAAGAGGTCTGCACTTCTGCTTCCTCTTCTGAAGAAATAGAAGTAACGTCTTAAGCGTTGATTCTGGCATCCTAACGTCACTCTGGGTGCACTAACACCCGGCAAAACTTCCTCAATTTCTTGTTCCAACTATCTTTGCCACAGCTGATGCACTATGGACGCGTCCAGGTGTCTGTCATATGTGTTGCACTGTAAAGAACAACTTTCCATTCTCAGTCTAGTTACCTTACCCTTCGTAAACTCACCTGTCTGCTGCAACTAACTCAAACCACGATAGCATGACATTTTTTGCCTTTACAGGTGTCTTTTGAGACAAGAACAAGCTTTCAACAATAATTTTCCAAGGAACAATAACAGCGTGAATTTTTTTCACTCTGACGGTTCCTCACATTATATCTTGTCGTGCGTGAGCTGGAGAATTGCGCATCTCACATCATTTGCATAACTGAATAACTCGTGTCTACTCTAAAATATGCATAATTTTCCTGTCACTGCTTCTTGTTCCATTTTATGAAAAAAAACTATTATTTTATATTTTGCAGACAATATTTTCATATAAACAATTTTGAGATTAAAGTTTTCATTTTTCAAACCTTTTTTTTTTTTAACTTTTTATAAAAACATTTTTCAATTATATGATTGGTTCATATTGACCTCTTAATATTTCTTGAACGTTTATCCAAGAAAATATAAATACATGAGTGGTTGCTTATTAATTCAGAAAAATAAAAGTATATGTTTGCATAATCACTTGTGTGATTGAATTTATTTCATTCTACAAGCTATCTGTTAATATAAAGGAGAGAGAGCAGCCTGATTTCGCTACAAACTGTTTGAAAGTGCGGAAATAAGAAATCACATTAAGATTTTTCAACAAAGAGATTTTTCTTTCCAAAATCAATTATAACAAATTTTGATACAAAAACTTAGCTTTCGAAAATATTATCCATTAAAACAACACATTTTAAATCCAGAATTCAACTACTTTGTTAAAATTTGAAAAAATCCTGTACTAGTGGGTGTTCTGAAAAAATTCCGAAACAATGAAATATTGAATGAGTTTACAAATATCACATATTCTTATCAAAATTTAACACTAACAAAAAATAAATTGTTACAAAAGATATTTAAATATAATTTAAGTGAAAATTAAAATTGTGAAATAACTCAATAAATAAATTGATTCACTATACAAACTAACTTAACCAGAAATCAAAATTATGATCATATGAAGCAATCAAACATTTACATTTTGTTAATCAAAAGTATCTTTTTTAACCTCAGTAATATGCATAAAGTTTTATAAAATGTTATATATTTATTACTTTCGAAATAAATAAGATATGGATATGAAGAAATAAAATAAAGAATGATAAGCATTTAAATATATAGAGAAATAAAAAACGTGATAAATCATTTTAATTACTAACATAAAGTTTGTATGACGGCTTTCTGTAATAAAACTAGGGCTTTAACCCCTTAACCGGCTATCCCTAGGTAACTCGGGCAAACAATTCTGTGCGTTTTCTGGCTAACACAAGCCCGTTGGTAGGGGCAACTGGCTTCACTGCAATGCTTCCAATTCAACCCCCAGAATTGACGGATTACCGTGAAATCGTAGTTGGGGAACTTATTTACTGAACGGTCACGGTTGATTCAACTAATGCGAGCGAAAACCGAAAGTGTTTCAAGGAAAGAACAGCTATTTACGCGTTTTACTTTTCTATATTTATTCGCATTTAGTTTTAGTAATTAAAGGCTATCTAAAAATTGAGATTTATTGGCAATCCATATAATACTAATTTTAACTTTTTTTATCAAGTTTTTAAATTATTAATATTTTTTAGTTTTGAACAAAAATATGTGGCTTGGCGACAAGATTAAAATATATGAAATTTTTTTACTTAATTTGTTAAAAAATATGAAATTTTAAAATGCTAAAAATTTTGTTTAAAATTAGAAGGGATAAAATAAGTAATAAATTAGATGCTGATTTTTGAATGAATTTAGTATTTTAAACAATTCTGTAATGTTTTTTCGTACAAAATATACAATGTAATTTTAATAAAATGCAACTATAAGAAGTCCTTTCACTTTTTAGAGTTGCATTTTATTGAAATTAGATTACATATTTTGTTTTGCAAATAATTCATCTTTGTAATCTCACATGGTATTTTTTAACTTCCCAATGTACCCAATTTTATTTTATAAATTGAATAACATGTTACTAATTATCTCATTTTAAATGCTTATATTATTTATAAAAAGAGTGTCAAAAATCGGAACTGCTTAACTGTCGACTGGGTACCGACCCCAGAAAGATCACAGAATTCACAGTCCGTGTCCGAAGAAATATCTTCATAATAAAATTAAAATTCTTTTTCACTGCTTGAATGTGATATAATATTCGTAAGCTGGTTGTATTTTCACATATACAATTAGCTCCTAGAATAACTTCTGAGAGTGGTACAGCACTAATATATATTTTTGTGTGAGTGTGTGTATATACATATATATATATAGATGCCAACAAGAATAGGGAAGTGACAGTATGACATTTCAATAATTTGTTCTGGCCAACTGAAGGCGATTTATTCACACGCTCACCTGGAATACATCATGAAACAGATGTTTCCAAGATAATTTGATTGAAAATGCGCATCCGCTACACCAGTTCTTCATTTGATTTAAATTTACATTTAGCGGTTTCCTACGGAATTTGAAAAAATTCCAAAGTTCCACTAATAAGCCATTTTTTAATCCTGTTGTCAAATTGATATAATCAGAAACACCAATCTATCATTCTGCTATCTTTATTCTACTTGTAAACAATTTAAAATTAACTACATGTGCATTAATTTTCTGTTTATTCGAGAATTTGACTAAACATGTTTTTAAATTTTTCATATTGTTGATAGCTTCGCACTACTCAAATTTTCAGTATACATATTTCAAACATTGTTGAAAGTATTAAGATCAAGGTAATTAAAAAAATGTTGGAATAAATCCTCTTACATAACTATTTTCGAATTTTAGAGTGAGACTTATGTTACTCTTTATTCCACATAAAATTATATCATTCTGTTACGATTAAAATCTAAAATCTTTACAAGGAAGCTTTTAGTTTTAGCAAGAAAATTTTAATTTTGATTAAAACTTTCACTCAATTTACATTTTGGTATAAGACTGGCAAATGATAATAAAATACATCAAGAACAGCTAAGTTCAGAAAAATTACTAAAAATTTTCCCTTAAATATTTAAGAAATGTTCTGTTTCATTATAATATGATTTCACAACAGACAAATTATCAAATTTAAATATTTACAAAATGTTTGACTTTAGTAATCACAAAACTTTTTCCGTAAAACGAAAACAGCGGAGAACATGTTAAATTATTTAATGTCTTTATTGTGCATTTTCAAATTATTTCAATAATTTTTTTTATAAATTTAAGGATATTTTAAACTAATGATTTGTAAGTATAATTTAGAATCATTAAATTAAAGTTACTTACCAATTCCGGAAAATATGAAATTTCCTTTATCATGGAAAAGAAATATTTTCATTTACTAATTTAGTGATTACATTTTAAGTATTAAGCTTTTTTTCTCATATACTTCAATATCTAACAGTTTTGCACTAAAGATTATACTTTCACCTTCTTGAAACAGAATATTTCAAATAAGCACTATGTTATGGCATTTTTATTCCTTTAGTATATTTTAAAACATAAAGTTCAATGACTTAATTCTAATATTAAAGCTAAATATTTTGATCTTCAATTAGATGTTTCTAACATTAGAAATAAATTTTATTTTTGTGATAAATTAATATATTATGATATGTATTTTTAACAGATTAAAATTTATGCAAAATTAATAGTTTCAAACTAGATAAAGTATTCATTTCTGGTTAGTGAATTCATGTTTACAAAAATTAATTTTGTGAATATTTACTTCTTTAATGAAAAGTATTTAAATATATTTGATTAACTAAATCAAAAGTATCTAAATATTTTCGTTTATAACCATCAAAGAAAGAATAAGTTAAATCATTATTGTACTAAAAAGTACTTAAAAAAATCTTTCTCTAAATTTATAGCTTATAATGATTTGCAGTCATAATTCTGGGAAGGCAAAAAATATTTAATGTAGAGCTAATTTGAATACGTGAAAAAATGTGATATTGGCAAGTTCTAAATTAAATATTCAATTATTAGAATGTTATTGTAAACAATAATGTTAAGGTGTGTCCCTGTTTTTATGCTTTTGATATTTTTCTATTTTTGAAAAACAAATATTCATACGCATTAATTTTAGTATTTGTCTAAAACAATTTAAGATATACTAAAAGATATGCAATAACAATACGGGTTCTTGTATGGAGTGATATTTTTTACATAATTAGAAACGGAAATCCTTCAGTACGAGGAATTTAATATGAAAAATTTGCTTTCAAAATTTTCACCGAAATTTTCTGTTATCAGTAACTTAAACTATATACTATAAAGTCTATTGTTAGGTAATTAAGTTCGCTTTTTATTTCTTTAAATTATTAAAAACATACAACTGATAAATTTTTCAATCTGTATGTATTAAAGAACCAGAAACGTTTCTTTTAATGATTTTGAAAACTATTTGATGATTTTAAAAATATAATATTTTGATTTTGATTTTGAAATGTATCTGAAAGGATTACCAATTGCAAATAAACAGCAAATTAACTAATTATTACAGCTATTTAAAATCAATACATTTTTAACTATCTGGGAAATTAAAAAAAAAAATTTCTGATTTTTAATAAAGAGTAATTATTGGAATAATTTTATAATATATATATATACATATATATATATATATATATATATATATATATATATATATATATATATATATATATATATATATATTTAAAAATTATAAAACGATATTCACATTGTGATGGTTATATTATATATTTTTAATTGCTTAAGATTGATATTTTCTTTTTAAGTACGAAAACTGCTTGGAAATAAATTTCCTGATAATAATTTACAAAATAATTAAATAAAAATTCATATCTAGTGTAATAAAAAATTATAATAAGAACTTGAAGAAATTTTCGAGCAGAACATTCACACAAAGCAAACTGTGAGCACTTGTGGGTTTCTATAGCTGACAGCGATTGATGGGCTTCCCCTCTGTAAGTCATTAGAATGTGATTATTGTGAGGTGGTCCAGGGTACAACGGAAATACGTCCCATCAACAATTAGGTACTTTTGTATTCTTGACAGGTGCTAAAGGGGTAAAAACTTGTATTGCAGTGAAAGCCAAAACTATGTTGCCACCGCGAAGCAAAAATGATGCACTTTCTTCACAGCACCCCAGACGGTTAAGGGGTTAAAGAAGATATAATAAAAATACATTAATATATAGTATTTTATACATTAATTTATAACTAAGAAAAGAATTTCCTTTTATTTATAAAAACAGAGCAATGATTTCTTTATTTATAAAATTGTTATTTATTTCAATCGGCAAGCTTTTAGATCTTTTATAATTTAGTATAACATTTTCATCAAGAAAAAACATATTTTACTTAACAATTTTATTTGTTTCAAAGGGTTTTTTTTAAACTGAAAACTGATTAATAAAACCACCCATATTTCTTGTTTGCGAGCTAGTAATGCATAACTTTTTAAATAGTCAGCTTATAATTAATAATACATTAGATATCAAAAATAATTTTATTATGAGTTTTTCAAAACTATAAAGAATTTAATTGAATAAATGATGTCATTTAATATATTTCAGTTGTTAAACGCAGTTTCAAAACTATTATAATAAAAGAGTTCATACATTGACTAAATAAAATTAATTCATTAAAGTTTGAAATAACGATTATTCATTTTTCTGTAATTATTATTCTATTAGCGCAGTAATTTAAGAATCAATCTCAAAAGTGTAAAATTTTACTTAAAAGTTCTATTGTTTTATAAATTCTGCTAATTGCAAATATTGTTTATGCTAATTTTATTTATTACTTAAATATTTTAAAAATATTAGCAATAAAAGTCAAAAGCTAGGTTATGAAATGTATGACTAGAAAGTGATATATTACTGTTATAAAATTAATTTCTAGATAGATTTTAAAGCTTCTGAATTTATTGTTTTAGAGTGAGTATCATTTTCTTAAAAAGAATATTCGTTTTCTGATACAATGAAAACTTCCCACAACATGCGTAAATTTTATTATGTATTACCTATAAAAAGAAGCTAAAACTTAAATAAGACTTTAATCTGCATTTCGAAGAAAATTTCTTAAAAAATCAAAAACATTCATTAAAAAATTTATATTTTTTCAAAATACATCATATCAGAATTCTTCACAATCATAAATTAATGGAAAGAAAGAGATTATTTTTTAGAAATACATTTTGTTTATTAACCATTTGAAGCTATGTGTTTGATGATTTAAAAGAATATGTGTACCATTTAAAACCATCTATTATAGATAAAGAAAGCAATGCTGTTTTTATATTTTAAAGAGAAATAGAAAGAAATAATTTTTGTCTGTTAGATTAATTTCCAATCCTTTTATTGTCTTAGGTTTGTGGAACTTTAGAAGTTCTTACATTGGTGTTTAGCAAATAACAAACCTTACAATATTAAAAAAAAATATTTTGAATATTTATGCAATGTGTTCCTTAATCAATGATTAGAGGGTCATTGTTTATTTGGATTAATAAGAAAATATCATTCGTTAGTTAATTTTTATAATTAATTAATTAATATAATTTTCTTTTCATTTCAACCTTTTTCTATCACATTAATTTATTATAGTTAATTAAATTATGTGATATGATAATGGTTAAATACCAATTAAATTAAAATTAATGTACTTTCTTATAAGAAATCGTATTTAAATTCAATAAAAATTTTGTTATTCTTAATTCATTAATATATTTTTCCAATTCACACTGAAAGTTGATAAGAAAATCATGACCAATTAATCAGAAAATCTTGCTTAACTTAGGTTCTTTTATTAAGAGTAATTGATACCCCATTATTTTTCAAGATTATCAGGTTTAAGCAAAATTTCATTCGTAAAATTTTCAAATATTTTGCCAAAAAAAGTTTTCATTGTGTTAAAAATAAAACACCACTTCGCATGGCAAAGAAATAAAGTTGATGAATATTTTTTTATCATTACATATTTAAAAAAAAACATTTGTATGACATATTTAAAAAATATGTTTTCAGGTTTTAATTTATGTATCAGTGTTACCCGTGTTAAACATTGAATATTTTAAACTTCTATTTAAGTTGAAAGCGCATTTCTAATTCGAATAAGGTAATAATTGACTTATGAGGAAAAGGGAAATATGTATCTAAAATAGATATTGATGTGGATTATTAAAAAAATATTGTGAGTATTTTAGTTTGGTAAAGATATTTTTGATTAATAAAAATTCCCAAATCTCTCTATTGACTTTTAAACTTTATACTTTGTGGAACTGACTTTTCATGCAGACAATTCAGAATGTTAGGTTCACTTAATCCAAGCTATTTAAAATGGGAGATGCTGTTGTTAAAGTGCATGCTTCAAAGATTGCTATTTTATTTTTCGTAACATTCTTAGAAGTGCTTTACGAGTAAAAAGTTTCCTGTGAAGACAACTACGTAGTGAATGACAAAGAAATCATATAATAATTTTTATTTTCATTATATCCCTCACATTATGTCAAGAATGAAAATAAGCATCCCACTAGAGCATTAGCTTAAGAATTTATAAAACTCATCAAATGCTGTAAGACACACTTAATCTTTTTCAGATATTTTTCAAACTTCTACTCCTGCTCCTACGCAAGACATGTTCCTGTCTGTGAGCCCAGCAGTGACGGCATCAGTTCTTTCAGTCATCTAGTTGACAATATGCTGCTCAGAGTATTTGTGTGGATAGTTGCATTCTTGGGAAATGCTTTCGTTCTCATTTGTGTATTGCTGGTAAAAGAGACGAATACTGTTTACTCATTCTATATTAAGGTCAGTGTGACTCACTTATTTCAACTGGATCTCAGAAATTTTTTTTCTGTAATGGAAAGCTTCATTGCCACATGCAATAAACAAATTAAATAATATATTGGGCTAACTCTTTATGTACTACCTTGTTAATGAGCTAAAGCCCAATATATATTAATCCAATTAAAGGAAAATAGTTTTAAATTTTAAACCTCCAATTTAAAATACATTAGACCACAATAAGACTAAATTGATCAGTTAAAAATATCGGATATGGTGCGTGACTTTATAAATTGAAGAAAAAAATTCTATCCAGTTTTGCTAAATCTTCGCAGAAGTCTTTTGTGGTTTAAAAAAAGGACCCCTATGCATTAAATTAAAAAGTATATTCCATTAATCATTACTAATTACAATTTTAATAAGAATGCACACTTTTTGAATAAGTATAACTTAATGGAAAATGAAGTATATAGCAATAGTTAATGGTTTGGTTCAGAATTTACTAACTATTTTTTCTCAATATATAAAAATGTGTCTGTTTTATACAGGGTCATTATATTACACAAAAGATTAAGTATTCTTCCTGTAATTTTAGATATTATAAAGAACATAATCATATATTCAAGAAAATATGACCCAATTTTATCAAAAAATTGTTTGATAAACTAGATTATTGATTACTTAAAAGATATTATTTACAAATGCCGAATCTTAGCGCCTAAGCCACGGGCTCTCTAATACTTTTCAACCATTTACTTAAAAGATAATATTCTCAATTTAAATTTTTATTTTGTGCAAATATTATTCTATTTAAATGAATTTTCCCTTGAATATGTTTCCAATAAATTGATAAATCTTATTTTTCTGTTTTATTTCTTATTATTAGTTGAAATAACATTAAACATATTTTAAGGATATTTTTTTCAGAATTTATTGGCTGCAGATTTTCTGATGTATTTGTATTTATTCATCATCGCTGGTCATGATGTTGCTTTCCGAGGACAGTACATTCATTATGATGTTGAATGGAGGCACAGCTGGCAGTGTGCATTAGCTGGAATACTGAGCACTATTAGTAGTGAAGCTTCCATATTTATAATGGCACTCATCACAGCAGATAGGTAAACATAGGTGTTTCTGTGTGCATTTAAATAAATAGTATTTCTTAAACATATAAGATTAAGGAACTAGAAACGCAAAAATTATTATAACATGTAAAATGTTATAACATCATTCGACAGATTTTAATAATATATTTTATTTTCATACAAACTTAATAAAAGATAATTATTTTGAAGTCAAAGTTATAGTTTCTTATATCAAGTCTGATATTTAGCTAATTGAAATGTCAGAGTCATGATATATGGACTTTGTATACCTGTGATTGATATAGTTGAAATTGAATATATAAGTAACATTTATATTTAATATTATTTAACGTATATGTTAGGCATAAATCATTTTTTAATGATAATCTTTTTAGAAGCTAAAAAGAGGACATATAATTCTTCCAAATTGATGCAAATGTGAAGATTTAAAAATTTCTTCACAATAAAATAGAATAACAATATAAGGCAAATATTGACAATATTTTTATCTACATGTTAAAATATTAAGCAATTATAGATTTTATTAAAATTAAAACTAGTTTTAAATCAACTAAAACATGCAAATACAATAATTTACGATTTATCTATAATTCAAAATAATTTTGTAATGGAATGAGTCCTTTAGTTTTCTCATTATTTAGCTGTATGGTTGAATGGAAGGAAATTTTATTTTCTTTAAAATACTTTGCAGGAGCCAAAAAGACTATTTAAATAATAGGTTTTATTTCAAAATTATAACACTTATTAGCTTAAAAATTAATTTCAAAGAGTATATCGAATACGATTGTATTTAAACTGTGGTTGATAATTTTCACAATCTGCAAAGGTTCGATTTGAAACATAATATTTTAGATTTATTGAAAGAGAATAAATTTATTGCATTTGTAAATTATTGCAACGGTCATTTCACCAGCTCCACTCAACTCCAGGAAGTTAGCATTGGATAATGTCAGTGTCATAATCACTTTAAAAGGTTTTAATAATTAGAGACTATTTTAATACACTCAGCAAATAAGCATATTTTTACATAATTAAGTCGAAGATAAATGCATTATTTTACGGCAAGCATTGAGGATACATATAAACAAATGATTCTAGTTATCAAATGCAATTTTGGTAATGAATAAAAATGCCAATGTTCACCGTTCTCTGCTCCCCCCCCCGTATCGCATGAACTCCTTTTTGTATTAATCCACTTGGTTTATCAATTAAAAAGAATAAAAGTTGAATTTTTGTATGAAATTGCTATTGATGGAAGCAAATTTTTAGTATAAATAAAGATATACATGAAGTAAAATTATTTATTCGGAACCAAAAATCATCATTTTCGTTGTGTGTGTATATATATACATATATATATATATATATATATATATATATATATATATATATATATATATATATATATATATATATATAAATATATATATATATATATATATATATATATATATATATCCTTAAAATCCTTAAAATGCAAACAATATTTTTACTTAATTGTTTTTATTCAAGAATTTTGATACTGTTTATTGACTTTAGATTTAAAACTTGCTTTAAAGCCATATGCATCAATATCATGATTTCACCATTGTAAAAAATTTAATCTTTACTTTTTTTAATGGAAAAATATCAGCATGTTTTAAAAAATTTTATACCTAAAACTAGCAAAAAAGAAAAAAAAAGAAGAAGAAGAAGAAGATTTATATGTGTGATTGGATAAATTCAACAGAATTAATTAAGGCAACATTATAAACTAAATCGTCTTATAATAAGATTTTATTTTTTTATAAAAATAATAAAAATGTCTTCCTAAAAATTTTTGTATGAAATTGCTAAAACATAGGTGTTAACATACGTAAAACGTAAACAGAATATGCGTAAAAAACATACGTTTTTTTAACATATATTTTACCAATATTTTTTTACATATTCTTAAAAAAGATTTGCTTGATATTAGTGTTCTGTGCTTAATACAAAGTTTTCAAAATTTTTAGTTTTGCTTAGTTTTTAAAAGTTAATTTTGGTAGCTATTTCATATTTAATTCATATTTCTTTATTTTGATTAAATTATCAATTATAATTAAAATATTTTTATAAACTCCCACAATATATATTTATTTTACGTAATATTTTCATCTTAATGAAAACATAAATATTTTTGTGACATTGAATATGTTATAATAACTATAATACAAATGTCCTAGTAAATTATGATAATTTACGATTTAGATTTATTTTTTTCATCTTAGGTATATGGCGATTGAATACCCACTCATGCATTTTCGAAGAAGCATGTTCTTTGCTGTGAGTTGCATAATTGCTTGCTGGACAATAGCAACTACACTTTCTGTTTTACCATTCCTTAATCTTGGCTTTGGAGAACATTTTTACAGAAAGAATGGTGTTTGCCTCGCTTTATACTTCCATGATACCTTTTCTAAAGAATGGGACTATTCCATGGTCATATTTTGTGGAATAAATTCTTTGGCATTTGCATTCATGGCTTATTCATATACTATCATGTTCATAACCATGGTTTTAAGACCCTCACAGCAGCAGCAAGATCGTATCATTGCTAAAAGATTTTCAATCATAGTCGGTACAAACATGATGTGTTGGGTGTCTATCATTGTCATCAAAATTATGTCAGTTTCAGGTAATTATAGTAAGGAATCTATATTGTTATTAATCAGTAATATAAATCGTTAAATGATAATATAAATTATTAATTAATTAACGAAAGAAAACAAGGAAAGGTTGATGATTAAGATAGTTTGAGATGCAACGTAATGGGGGGCGCAGACACACTTACTTCAAAAATATAGGCACGCGTAGGTTTTTAAGTAGTTGAATATTATTTTTGTAAGTGAATTTGGAGTCAAATGAAGATTAAACTCCTTTGTGAGGTAGAAGAAATTTCAAAAAATTGCAATACGATTTCTGTATTATGTTTTATTATAAATGTGTTTGTTTCAATATGAATTCATTAATCAGTGGCGAGTAATATGCTGGATAAAGTCTGTTTTAAAAGAATTTAGCAATGGGAAGAGTCAGGGAAATTAAGTACCGATGAATGGATTAGAATTTTGTGTAAAACCATTTAAGAATAAACAATTACTGCACCTTAGAGACAAATTGCATAGTCTTAAGACCTAGTTTATTGTCAAATGAATAAAAAGGCGACAAATCAATAAGATATTTTTCGATTCTTCACTAAACCTAATTTTGTAATTTTCCCGTTAATGTAAACATTTATTAGCAAACGCAGGAGAAGTATTATTTTCAATTAATGTAGCTAATATAACAGGCTTATACAAACAATGTACACGTAGTACTTTTCAATTGCATAAGGGCGCAATAAAATGATGTTCTAATCCAGAGATTTCCAAACATTTTGCACTTGAAGGTACATTTAAATTACGAGTGATTAGCGAACCCCATTTATTTTTGATGATAAATTTATAGAATAGATTTAGTTAATTATTCACACATACACATAATGTACATGAAAACATTAAATATAAAACTTGTAAAATTTAATTTGAAAAATTGAAATTTATATTCTTGCATATGCATAATTACTGTATAACAATATAAAACATATTAACAACTATAAAATGTATTTACAAAATTATAAATCTCAAAGTCAGTGTGATTTTTAGCATTGTGCCTCATTGTCTATTGCTTCGTAACTAAAAGAGTGAAATGAAATAAGTAAGGGAATGTGAATAATCATCAAGATTGTTT
Source organism: Latrodectus elegans (assembly GCA_030067965.1). Taxonomy (NCBI): domain Eukaryota; kingdom Metazoa; phylum Arthropoda; class Arachnida; order Araneae; family Theridiidae; genus Latrodectus; species Latrodectus elegans. The sequence continues at coordinate 126,997,464 of CM057813.1, forward strand.
GTTGTACGTAATATGATATATACTTTAATTTTATAATTTCAGTGTGGAAAACAGTGATTTAGAAATCCCTATAGAAACAAATCATAAATGATTATTATATATATATATATTGTACTATTTTCAATAATGGAAATTTGCCCTTGTCAACACGTCGATATTCTCATTTGATATGCTGAACTATAGAAAACTGCTGTACTGTAAATGCAAAATTTCAATCCTCAGTTCTGACTTTACTCAAAATGATATGGCTGGTTCAGTTATATTTAATTGCCATGTAAAATCAATTGCATAAAAAGATGGACGTTGGTCCAATCATAGTCTACTTTTAAAACCATTTTTAAGTCTGTTCTTGCAGTAATTCATGGTTGATATCATAACGCCAATTTCATTATATTCTATCATTTTTTGTACATTTATAAAATCACAAGGTTTTTATGTTATGAAGTTATATTCACGTAATTATTGCTTTAAAAGTGTTTATGGCACTTACCATTTTATATATAATTTGCTTTTGTTCGACTTCACTGTAAGAGCTTCAGATAAATACTTTTGTTTTGAGGTCAACCAAGAAATAGACCAGTTCTCTTATTATTATTTCATACATAGGAATGTCGAGCTACTTTGGTGGGAGAGAAAGAGATTGGTTGTCTTTCGCTTTGTACCTCTTTCCGTGCATTTCTATTCTTGTGTGGCAAAACATTAAAATATCAAACATTTTCACAGAGCATCCTACTTGAGGGCTGAGATATTTTTATTCTGTCCACAGAACGGCTGTGAAACACGTGCAACATGTGACGAGTGGATGGTTCTTGGAGGCAAAATGTTGGAGACACTTATTTTAACCTACAACTGAACTGTTCTGTGTAATTCAAAATTATGGTGAATGGAAAAGACAAGTATTGTGCTAAAACTAATAACGAAGCTATAAAATGCAAGCACACATAACCTGTCCGTCAGGGCCCGTCAAAAATGATATTTTTCTAAAGTTCAAGATTTGGCCATAATCAAAGTAATAATCATACTTTGGATTTTACTTTGAATATTTTCGGATAGGATTCTGTCATTCTTCATTAGCATGAGTTCTGGAATAACACATAAGATTACATGTGAAACAATTTGCTTAGCTTTATTTTAATCAACGATGGTGTGGTCCCTTAGGTTTTTCATTATTGAAAAACAACATAAAAAGGGAAGAGATTCCACTGATGGAATATTTTTTAATACTCACTCAACATTAATACATAGAAAGTTCTTAGAAAAGCTTAGGTTATATTTCCTTTACCCGTTATATTGCCCTTTTGTATTTTTTTCATGTAATTTTCATATCAATTTACTTTTAAAGTTAAATAATTATTAAACCAAATTCAGTGAAATACATAAGTTAATATTCAAAACGTTTTCATATTTGTTTACAGATCATAAAAATATATCCCACTAATAATTGAATTGGAAATATATTGCATAAATAGAATTTTTGTATAATATTTTATCTCATTAGTATTTATCATATTTTTATCATAAATTTGATATCGAAGTCGAATTCCATTGTACGAGTTATTTCTCCTTAAATTATTTATTAAGGATTCTCCTGTTTTATCGCTTGAAAAATAAAAAAATAATCTTAAATAACACCTCTAATGCTTCATTATACATTGTATTCTATGTTTATTAGGAAGAATATTAGGTTTTTATTTTTATCTAATGTCTGTGTAAATGCAAATTAACAACATAATTATTTGCATTTCCTTTCTAGTACTTCCGTAACTTAGTTTAGAGCACTATAGATACAAATATTCATAAGTAATTTCCGGAAGAACTATTCAATAATTTCTATACATTAAATAAAAACTATTATAACAATAAAATATAAATGTTTTACACAAAGGAAGTTTGATCAAATATATGTATATATTGTTTTCAGTTTTTATAACTAATCCTTCAAGATCTATCCATTGTTGGTCCATATGAGTCCTCGTACTCTAGCAAAGTCAATCATTGGAAGTGCTGATGATATTAAGTACCCTAAGCTTAGACTCAGGCGTCTAGGATATGATCGGTATAGGCTGATTTTTAAATGACACTTGTGTTTTCGATGCTACATGATTGATTGTCTATGACATAAAATCTCTTGGAAAAAGAAGGAAGCAGCTTTTTTTAGTCCAAGAGACTGGAGCAGCCGAAGGTCAAAAACTACTATTCAAATATATTGACTTGAGTAAAAATAAATAAGAGTTTGTGAAATATATTATAATGACTTTCATAAATTGACTGATATTTAATTCATGGTAGTTAAATTAAATACTTGAAATGTGAATACTTTACATAATAAGCAAATATGTAATATATACATAAATGTATATCAGTAAAGAAACTAAAATTGCTTCTGTGATCCCCATGGAGGAACATATAATTTAAAAAATAACACAAATCAATGAATATCTATGTTCAATTTTTACGAAAGTACTTCAGTAACAGACTTGTTTAAAACCATTAAGTAAACTCATTGGCATAGAAAAACTTTATTATATTTTTAATAATCCCAGTTATGCTGATATTGTAAGAAATGAATGAAACTTCATATGTAGAGTCTTATCTTCTCATATTTCTATGCTATGAATAGATGTGCAAATTCATGCTGATCTATTCGAATGGGTTGCCGTTTTCTTGCTGCCGATAAATTCACTCTTGAATCCTGTCTTGTACACACTGACATCAAAACTCTTCAAGCAGCAGTTCTTCAGGATAGTTTACACTTGGAGAACAAATGAGATAGCTGTTGCTAGTCCTCCTGAATCTTTTGGAATACCTATGAGATCTATCAATTTCAGTAGCAGCCTCTCAAGAAACAACAGTGCTTCATTGGTTACATCAGATGTAAGATATTTCTGTGTAAAAAATTTAATTTATTAATTCAATAATATTGAATTTACATTTAAATTTGAGGAATAAATTGAATACATAAACTATAGATATTTATGTGAAATGTGTGATACATACGTATACAAAATTAATATTAAATGTATGTAAAATAGAATTTCGCATGTATTTTAAAAATGCATCTAGCATTATTGAATAAACTTTCTATGCTGGATTATTGCATTTATTAATTCTAAATACCATTATTTAATTTCCTAATTTTGCAAAAAACACCTTTATATAGATCATGCTCTTTGAATCATACTATTTTAAAATAACGCATCATTGTCTACTCGACGTAAGACTTTTGCCTAACCTTAAATTCTCATTGATCACATCTTTGATTCTCTTCTTTTAATTTTTAATTAAAAAAAATTAATGAACACACAGAAAAAGGGTTTTTTGACAAATCTTTATGATTCTATACATTATATTATAATGACAAAAAGGTTTCAGATTTTGATTTTTTAAAGCTGGAAAACTTTTTTATTGGAATGTGAGGTATGGAATTTAAATTTGAAGTATTTTGTAATAGTCTCAGGATACTAATAAAATTAAGATGTTTCAAATAATATATTACAATTAATAGCTTTTCATTTAAGTAAAATTAATGTATACATAGAAAATATTATCTTTATTTAATAATGTAATTTATGTCAACATATTGTTAGAGAGAAAATTTCAGATATTAATTTTTTTACATTCATACTTTTGCGAAGACTAATAGACAAATTTATTACCTATAATGTATGTCATCATGTTTTTTTTTTATTTTTTTTTAATTTTAGCGTTTAATGATCTAAAATTCAGTTTCCTCTCTTGAAAAATGTTTCAATTAAATTAAATTTGTTTGAAATTGTACTTTAAAGTGAAATTCAATGAAAACATCTATTCCTGAAGCACTTCTTTCTGGGTCAACGAAATCCTCTGTTTCTCATGATTCAAGGTAGGGTTCAGAATCATGAGATGTTAAAGGGAAAGTTAAACACTGACTTCTTAGCAACAATTTCAGACTTAAAAAATATTGTTGCAAATTATAAATAAGTGCACTGATTCCTTTACGAATGGGATAATTACACAGGATCATTTTTCTTATGTTTCAGAAGAAAACTATTCTTTGTCATAGAAAATTTTAAAAATATGTTACAAAATTTACATAGTGAATTATTAATAACACTCGTTTATTCTATAATTAATTATTATTTATAGTTTAAGTAATTAATATTAATTTTCATCTCATAAACACTAACAACAATAAGTAAAATAAATTATTATTTTATAAAAAAATAACATTATATTTTAAAACAATTTTTTTATATATTTCAAGAATTGTGGGAAAATGAAACTCCGCATTAAAAGTCCGTGGTCAGAAACGCAAATGTAGGAAAAGTAGGACTTGGCTGACATGGGTTGTCGTTTTAGAAGTTTTAAATTTTACAAAAAAGTGAAAGAAGTGATTCTTTTAATTTTCTATAATCCTCAAAAAATTGAAAAACAGTAAGCAGTTAAAAAACTTGGTATCATTTAACTGTGTTGAATTCCCAATGTGAAATCAGTTTTAAACACATATTATTTTATCATAGTAAAATTTAATGATAAAATTTGGAAGTATCTATCATTTAAATATCACTTTTTTCATTTTACACCAAATGGCATTTTAATACTTCATATCTGTGAAAGATTTTATTCACGATGCTGTAGTTGACTCCCAGGAAAACAAAAGCCCATAAAATGTCATTATATATAAAATGACATTTGCATGTGTTGTAAACTTTTTATTAACAGTGATATAAAAAAATTCATTGTGATATTTAACTGTAAAATAATCAAACTAATATGGACAAAAATTCTATAAATCATCTCTTAAATTTATTTACCAACTTTTAACTTATCATATATATATATATATATATATATATATATATATATATATATATATATATATATATATATATATATATATATATATATATATATATATATATATATATATATATATATATATATATATATATATATATATATATATATATATATATATATATATATATATATATGACTTTTCTTTTCAAATTACAGTTGGATCGTGGCGATGGTTGATCATCTTTACCTTCAACAACCAATTGAACATTTGGTGGACGCTGCAAAGGGCCGGCACCATTTAATCGCACTGTCTATCAAAAACATTGTTTCTGAATTATTAAACATGTACTGACTGTTATCAATCTAATTTTTAGCACTGCCATTTAATGTGTATAATTCATTCGAAGTACATAATTTTAAGTATAAATTTAAAGGGTATAAAAAGTTCATTATTAAAAAAATTCTTTTAGGTACTAAATTTGTGTTATATTGTTATTAAAAATTCTTTTAGTTATTGGAATTTCCTAAGGGGAATATTAAAATATTATATGAAGTTATATCCATTTATTATATCCATTTTCATTCATTTATGCCTCTAATGCTTATTCTTATAATGTTACTGATATCATTCAGTAATTTAAAGGTAGACATTAAAAAAATCAATGGCAATGATTTATACCAGTTATATATTTGGAAATTTTATTTTATTCAAAATTTATAAAATTTTTTTGTGTAAAATGAAACCGCAAATTATTCAAGGAATTTTTTAATAATATAAAGGAATGAAATCATTTTAGTCTTAAAATTGAAAAGCTATTTTCGTTGAATTAATTTATTCTTTTTTAATTTATGCATTATTTATTTGCTATTTTTGAACAGATACATAAAAAACAATGATATGTTGTTTAAAAATTATTTCATTTGGAAATATTTTCTAAAACCTATTTTTCACAAAAAAATGCCATATAATATGGAAATTTTGAATATTTATTAAAAGTTTTTAGATTTCTGTTCAGAATTTTGCTGATTGTAATGTATGGCAAGGCTTCAAGAGAGAGATACTACTCATAACAAATTCTAATTTAAAAATTAAAAAATCGTGAGTATTTTATCTACCAGTTAAAACACGGAAAAAAGAAAGTTTATGTAAGAGAAATTTCTCCTATTTCATTCTTTGAATTTCCAAACTTCATCCGTGTGAATAAAATATATTAATTGAGAAGGAATATATAATATTTATTTGATCTCCTCCACATAATTTATTATCTTTTCTGAACATTTAAAATGTATTTCTTAAAGGTAAACACTTTTGATACGCGATTATGAAGAGGTTAATAGTTGATTGTTATTATAACATTCTTAACATTTTGCGAATTTATTATCATCAGAAACGGTTTGAATTCATAGGTTGCAAAGGGGAAAATTCATTAGTAACAAGACCATTGAATGAACATACATAAGCGTATGCTATATCCTTGCATTATAGTTAATTGATTAAATATAATATATGCTAGCATTATAGTTAATTGATTAAATATATGTTCGCATTATAGTTAATTGATTAAATATATGTTCGAATTATAGTTAATTGATTAAATATAATATATGTTCGCATTATAGTTAATTGATTAAATATAATATATGTTCGCATTATAGTTAATTGATTAAATATTTTCTACTTACAATTAGTTTTTAATATATGTTCATAACATTTAAAAATTCATAAATATTTTTAACTTACAAAATTATTTTCATTATGTAATTCACTTAATGTAACTTACATCTAAATAAATATATTTCTGAAATATTGTAACAGATTTTGATATTTAATTTTGCAAACCAATGAATGAAACCAAAACTATAATAAATCTATTGATATTTACAATACCTTAATTATTCATAGTTATTTTAAAATTTTGAAAAACATATTTCTTAAAAAACTAAAAAGTTGATAATTATTTATGCATTTTTACACACATATTTACGAATAATTTGTATCAATAATAATTTCCTATAATAAAATTAGTACCAGCCGTCGATTTGCCTCTCTCTATCCATTTGACTTTGTAACTAGTTTCTAATTTTATTAAATTTTTTAAAATTAAGTAATAACATTATTTCTGATTACAAAAAAATTAACAAAATGTTATTTAATTTAAATATTTTTGCTAGTGGATTATTTTTTGTGCATCTTTTGTCGCATGAAAAACATATTGCTCTAAAAAATTATTGGATTTAGAAATTATACTTTATCATTGTGAAGTAAAATGTATTACCTCTATTATTACTTATAATATTTTGCACATTTAAGAAATATTTCTGTGTTAAATGATATTCGAATGTGTGACTATATCTGTTCAATAAATAGTATAGTGTATTTCTAATGTATCATCATTTATTGTCTAACCATATTATCCGTAAATTATCATTTTGTGAATTGTTGATTTTATGCCTTCATCTATGATATTGTAAATTATTTCTGTGTGGTTATGCAATTATGAAAAAATATAGTTTTAGAATTTGAAACTAACATTATAATTTTGATTTCACTAATTAATTAATAATTAATATTGCATTTAAATGTTAATTCAAATGATTTTTAATAATTATATAAAATAATATAGCACATATTGTAAGAAAAATAAAATCTGTAAAAAGACCCAATAGCAAAAACAATGATGAAACATTTTGACATTTTGAATCTGTTTTTATATGATTACAATAGAACAAATTTGAACAACAAAACTAGTAAATATTATAATCTAACCTTAAAGTTAAAAAAGAAAACAATACATCTTTAATATGAAAAATTTTATATTAATAATATATTGATTTTAATAATGACTCGAAATAATTCCTTCAAATTTAAAAATTCATGGCAATTTTAGGAATGCCAAACTAAATTAACCAAAATCATCAAATAATATGACGTACTTTATAGATAGAAGAAATTCTTAACACAGAAAAAATGAAGTAATATCCTCTTATTAAGAGTAAATAAATAACAGTAGCTATTATATATATAAATAATATAAAATATATAAATTTAATTTCTTCGTAATGAATATAATATTTACGAAATTATAAAAAGAAAACTAATGTAATTCAGGAAACTTTTATCTTAATAATGTTTCGCAAACTTTTATAAAATAGTTTTACAAGAAGAACTTAAATGATTTTCAGAGATTAATTAACTGTAACTCTATAGGTCAATTTTAAAAATACAAAATGCTTACTTCTATTTATTTAAGAATCTACGTTAGTATTTAAGATAATTTCCGCGAAAAAGTATTTTAAATGATAGAACCACATATTTAAATTTCAATATATTTTTAGTGAAGAAATACTAATTAACAAATAATCGCAACTCTTAATTTTCTAAAAAAATGATAAGAAATTAAAATATATAAGTAATTTTAAAAATCTTGAAGATATTGATTTATTTATTAAACACTTAGAAGGATGGAAATTAAAATAGTCATATCATATTTTCTAAGTACTTTTTGACATTTAGAATTTAAAATTGTAAATATTTGTCAAGTAAATGTCACTTAGTTTTAAATGAACAATAAAAATCAATAATAAAACTAGTTAAACGAAGTAAATATTTATTAATGTTAAATAAATCATAACATATTTTCTTTAAAGGAAATTATACATCGAAAAAACTATTTGAATTAAATATTTCTCGAAATAACGGTATTTTCTTATTTTAATGTTCTTTGAAACATGCTTAAAATTCTTATATACTTTTACACCCCTTAACCTAATAATATTCTTAAATTTAATATTCAAACCAAATCATTCAAAATTTGTGACAAGAAACTAATTTTGGTTGTATTTATACCTATTTGAAAGAATACTACATCTTTTCAGCGAAACGATTTAATCTCATGTGCTAAGGATAAGTTTGTTGATCTGAAATTCCCTTTAGATATATTTTTATACATAGTACTAAGAAAACTATAAGTTATAACTTTTGGTAATTACTTTCCGATATTAAATTGTATAAATGTATGGCTGTTGCTTATATCCAATGGTGTGACGGAGTCAGATCAAATCTAGGAATTGTTGACGGAGAGGAAATCGATGACTAGAAAATAATTCCATAATTCCCTGCTAACATTAATAGGCATGGAGTCAAGACAGTCTTCTTCTTCACGGTGCTCCAGTCTTCGTACTACAGAAGTTGCACATTTTCTCCTTATGAATGATAAAAAAATGGATTGCTAAAATGACTAAGCATGCAAACTCATATGTAACAGAAAAATTATTTTTTAAAAAATCTTATTTCTCTTTTTTACATTATTTCCTCAACTTTACTTTTTCATCAGTGAATGTTACTTATAAAATGATAAGTTATCAATCATTTAGATTAAACGGAAGCAACATGAAAATGTGATCGGTATCATCCTCGTATTGCAGATATTCCTTTCACTAATGTCTCGACGTGCACACGGATGATTCAGTAGAAGATGTTACTGAAAATGCTGGTGAGCCTATTCAATTGCTTTCAGTGTTCTTAATCCTGCTGGGAAGCAATGTGGCAACTTTTTCTGAGACATTGGCGATATCATTTGCGATCGAGCAACTGAAAATCAGTTTTGAACGCAGTATGTATACTTATAAATTGTCAATCCTCTGTTTTGTCTCTTCGAAATTCAAGGTACAATAAAAATGCATTGGTTCAGTCTTGAAGAACGCAATTATTTAAGTTTAAATTGTGTAGTAAAAGCATTGCCTTTCAGTGGATACCCAGTTATTGAGGCATTTTTAAAAACGAGCAGGTGATAGAGTGGGGTCTCTCATGTTACAACATAACACTCGTAATATCGAAAGAATCATTCTCAATAAATTAAAAAAAATAACAATGGAGCCTCCATGTACAGAGATGCAGCTGTGGGTGAGAGGTGGAGTAACTTAAAAGAAATAGAATCCTCAGTTTTCAGCCTCGTTCTGTTGTAGTTACTTGCTTTCGTTTCCTTTTACTGGGTATGGCTGTGTACAGAAGCATTTTCATCTCATTTAAGTCAAAAATTTTTCTTAGTGCCCTCTGGATCAACAGGAAAATATGGATGGTGTGAACCACCTCAAACACTTCTCCATTGTTCAAAGTTTTATGAAGACAATTCTAGAAATGAAAGTTTTAATTATTTTTATGGCTCATTATTTATATTGAGCTGTTCATCAACCAATGGTAGCGATGCCAAAGACGGGCAAAAGATTTAAAAAAATCAATATTGCGCAGAACTAAACTAAAATAGAAACTTGAAGTTTTGGCAGAGTATTTCAAAAAATTAATTTTATTTGTAATGGATACTGTTGAAATTTTGATATTTATTATTCAATGGTGTGAGCTGTGAAAAATAAGTATTAAGATAAGGTAAATATTTTGTTTGTTTCTAACGGTTGTATTTGGAAAATAAAAGTGTATTTGTGTGTGTCTACAGTATTCGGTGTTGATAAGCTACGTAAAACTTTACTGGAACACTATTCAAAAAATGGATAATAAAAAACAACTTCATGCTTATAAGTATTCTCTCTCAAAAAGTTTAAAATACCATAAATAATCAGTAAGAACATTTTAAATATATATTTTTTTTCCATGATTTGGAAAAGTGAAAAACAGAAAACATATTTTCTGAGTAAATTTTCATACTCACTTTACAGAGTCTTTTTCTGACTTTAGAGAGACATCATTCTCATGTTGATAAGACGATATTCTAGTGTTGATGAAGCTATTGTAGATGTTTTAGAAGAGGAGAAACATCTTAATAAAATTTTGAACTGTCTTCGAAATTTAATAGTTTAACTGTAAAATCTTAAAAACTTTGAAACAGTTTAAAATTTTAAAAACAATTTGATATTATTATCCGATAATCGTAATTTATAATCCATTGTTGTAATATGAATTATTATTCAAAATTTATTATTTGATAAACAACAATAATTAGACTATGCAAAACAAATGTTTCATAGATATTCCCATTGAAGATAGGAACCAACACAACAAAATAAAGACTTTCAGATTTTAAAATGCAGGAAAACATTTTACTTACATTGCTACAAATAAAAATGCTTTCTTTTTATTGAAAAGGCTTAATTATTTTTCTGCAAGAAGATGAATAGAAATACAAGCATCTGTATTTGAAAACAAGTTATGAGCATAAATGAGTTCGTAAAAACTTGGTGGGAACGTTGTGTGAATTTGTAATAAAATTAATATATATTATATAAAAATAATAAGATCATTTAACAAAGAGAGTTTAGGTCGTAAGTATTTTTTTATAATTGTAATCATTGATAGATTAAATGTTTTTATCAATTATTAAACTAATAATGTCATAAGAATTGTATTTAACACCATAGAAAACATTTTTACGTCACTATGAATTATTTAAAATGTGTGCCATAAATGATGATGTTAATATCCCACACACGTGTAAAACAAAACATATTTTGACATAATTTTTAAAATTTAACATATTAAATTAAAACAACTTACAATATATATATATATATATATATATATATATATATATATATATATATATATATATATATATATATATATATATATATATAATTAGTATTATTTTACCTAATTTCGTAAATTATGATTAAAAAATTACTAAATTCAATTTTTTAGAGAAAATAGAAAACTTACTAAATCGTATAAAATGTAATAATTCCTGGGGTTTGTTTTGCAGGGCTGTTTCTCAAAAGAAGGGTTAATATTAGAAAAAGTCATTCACAATTTTTTTCCATATTTAGTCTCGGTCTGTAGTTTATCATCAAAGAAGCCACCTCAGAAAGTCCAGTTTCACAAAACTAGGATATTGAAAATAGTAATAGAATGCGAAATACAATTTGCTTTTTTTTTTTTTTAGTACAGAAAACTCATTATCTACTCCAGTCCAAAGTTCAAAGAGGGATTGGATTTATTAAATTGTATTTTGGTTTCAACTAAACCCGAAAATTATTTTTACAAAATCAATAGGTAATCCAAAATTTAAGTTCTTGAGATCATTTCTTGATTTTAACTTTGGAATAACGTTTGTATACGTACTTAATGATGCTTAACTGTCGTTTCATTCTCGCTTAAGGAGATTTAAAAACTTATCCATGTTTATGAATAAATCTTCTGCCTGAATATTTTATGCTGTGAATATACATATTAAAATTAATATGAAATATATATATATAGATACTTTAATATGAAATATAAATATATACATATACATTCAGATATATTAGGTGGCGTTGAAAGGATTAACTCGAAAGAGACTGCCAACAATTGAAATTGGCGTTATCGTTCAACCTCCTTCACCCACTAAGAAAAATATTTTTTCACATCTACGAATGCTCGAGACGATATCTTATTCGAATATCAAGAGTGTTAGAGACAAATCGGAATTTCACTCTAATCGATAAGAATATCCAACATGGTGAACAAAAGAGCAAATTTTAGTACGAATTGGCACCGGATATGTATGTCAATGCGAAATATCTGTGCTCCTAAATGTCAAAAAATTTCAGGGATCTTGGTAGTTTGTAAAGTTTAAAATTAAGCTCGTAGTGTAGATTTAGTTCCAAAATACTTAAAATACATTATTTTTAAATACACTATATTGTACACAGGGAGAGGGGTGCGTGATCAAAATTGTGATTGAAGATTAGGGTACGAATATTGAAAGATTGAGAAAAGTTGCCATAATAAATTAGGTTTTGTCTATGAAGCAGATTACTTTTCAAAACAATTAGGCTAACATGTTAAAATTGCACTCAAGTAAAACAGTAAAATTCATATCTGTACTCAGTGTATTAAGCGATTGGAAAAGAATTTTATTAGATTGCTTAAGCAAATTGCGCGTATTATATAAATATTCCAGTTTTATTTGGAGTTGCAAATAAAAAATCAACACATGTTTAAAATTATGGAATTTAAAGCAATAAAATTTGACATTTATGGTTATCTCTGACACCAAAGATATACTTAATCTTAGTCAGAAGCAGACATCACATTTGACTTTACTGATCAATCAAATATGATTATGGAAAAATAACAGAAATAATCTTAAAAAAAAGCATAAAAATCAAAAAATAACCACAAATTATTAATAAAACGTTTGAAAAATGGATCAGAAAAGATTTGCATAATAGTTTAAAGCACACTATAAAAAACCAATTTCAAAAAATAAAATAACATTTTCAAAATAACGTTAGGATATTTTTATACATAACAATATTGAATATTGGGCTGGCCATATTGTCTAGTGGTCAGAGTGCCTGACTACAGATAGGAAGGTCCTGGGTTCGAATCCCGGTTTAGGCATGGATGTACATTTTCTGTTTCTATTCTGTGTTTGTCCTTTCCTTGTGTGTGTGAATGAAGTATGAATGATGCCTCCCCTATAAACGGGTCCCTATGGCATGTTTGAGGGTGCGATGGTGACCCACCCCCTGTGGTGCACCCGGGGCAACGCCTTGGCGGCTAAGAGGTCGCTGTTTCTGGTCGGTTCCTAGGGTATCAGGGAACAATGCATTAATAGATCTGTTGCAGTTGCAATTGTCTACAATCTACCATTGGAAAATATATATATATATTGAATATTGGGGTAATATATATTTTCACATAAATTGAGAAATACATATTCCTAAGTTACTCAGGCAGTGCAAATTATAAATATTGGAAATTGGCAATTTATAAAAACAAAAAGAAGCAACGTCCTTTGTAAATATAATCTATTAAGAAATTTTGAACAAAATCTGTAAAAATTAAAATAAAAAGTACAAACAGAGAAATAGCACTGCCATTAAAAATATAAAATATATAATTTCAAACAAATTTACATTTCGCTTGTGAACGATAATATTAAATTGCAATTGTAAAACAAATTACAAGAATGGAAATCTAGAGATCACTATCTTCCTTGCTTTACATTTTTTATGAAAACTTTGTACAATTTATTGGTTTGAACTGCAATTATGTAATTATTTTTGCTCTTGGGTGTTAGGAACGTCCATCGTTTTAAGAAGTAAGTTCAAAGCACTTTTTGATTCAAAACTGCTACTTTTTATGATTTATTAAAATATTCTTTAGTTTTCTGGTTAATTTAATTATTTAAAATCAAGCGCTCTATTTTTGTTTGGACCTCAAGTATGTTATTGAAATGTTGACTTGAATTAATGAAAATGGAAATAAGAATAAAAATATAGTGTTATTTACAAATGGTAAAAGAAAATTAAAATTTGAAAATGATAAGCATAACACTAATAATAAGCACCTATAAATATCGAAACGTTTCAAATTGATTGCTATAAAATATATTTATTTCAGAAGTATCCATGCAATAAAATTTAAATTAATTCTGCTAGCAAAATTTAACAGAAATATTTACTTCTCTTTCAAAGGTAGATAGATCAAATGTGTTTACAAAGGTAGATCAAATGTCGTCAAAACATTAAAATTTGACTCAACTGGTTTGTTTGCTTCTAAAAGTATAGCTATAGAATGAAATAACATAGAAATATTTGTCTTTTAGTGTCTGTTTTTGAATTTCAAGAATTATTTACTTTTAATAGAATTGTTGACTTAGAAGTAGCCGATTTTTATTATACGACACAGCTTGCATATTTTTAGGCAAGTTATCTACTTTAATAATTGCTAATTTTTTCACTTTTAAAAGAAAATATTTTAAAAGACTTCATTATAATTTATAAATAATACTAATTATTATATACATAATTTTTATGCATTAAATTTATAGATTAATTATATACATAATTTTTATGCATTAAATTTATAGATTACTGTTGACAATATCTGAAAAGGATTCTATATTTTCGTAAGTATCAGCTTATGAAATTTGGAATGAATTATATTTTATATTACGAATGAGAAAGAGAGAGAGAGAAGAAACAAAACATAATAATAATATATCAAAATAATTGAAATATGCCCCAATAACTATTTTAATTTGAATTACTATAAATCACAAACGTTGTATTTATAGTATCTTAAGGTGAACGTTGTTATTGTTATTAAAATCTAGAGCATCACATTCCTGAACGTGGGTAACTTGTTAGTAAAATGTAAGCATGAGTAAGATGAAAGCGTACACTTTAGATAATTGAAGAAATACTGAAAATATATTTTATTTTGGTACCGACCAAATCGAGGAACATAGCCAAAAGGCATTTTCAATAACCAAAAGTAAGGAAAAATTTACTCCCCTCATGAGGACAACAAAGGATTTAATGTGTAACAACTTGCTATACAAACTGAGGACACAAGATTAACTCGCTCCCTCACAGTAATGAATAGAAAACACTTTTCTCCATAGGTATATAACGTAACTTAAAAAAATTAAATGCCGATCTAAGAAACCGGATTAAATATGAATTTGAAATTGAATCCGAAAACTCCAAGTTCTGGGAGCAATGGAATACAGTAATTTATCTCAATGACATACTTAGATCCTCATTAGAAGAGATATAATCAAAACCTTGAATTTAGTTACACGGGATATTGTGTTTAAAAGTAATTCATAAACATAAATTTATTGAACATTATAATGAAGAGACCGTCTAAAATCCGAAATCAGTGAGCATCTGTAAAGTTAATATCATTTGTCTGCCTTAGACTCACCACAGGAACAAATAACTGATCTATTAAAAAATCTTCGAAAGTAGGAAAACGTCCATGATTTCGGAGAAGCTGGGACAGATAACTATTTGATCATTTCCTCTTAACACTCACATTCGGGATCAATGCATATATGAAACTACCCGGACTAGCAATCATTTGGTCCCAACGAAAATCCCGTGTGTTTTCACAAGTAATGTCTCACTCTACTGTAAGACTTAGAAACCTGAACAGAAATTACTGGAAGTCCTAAGGTAAACTTTTCGAAGGACTCCACAAGTTGGTTACCAGAGGTTCCCATGTGGGTCCTAGTCCAGCAAAGTTGAAAATTTAAATTATATCAGTCATTATACTTCTATTGTATTGCTATGATTAAGTCTTTGTTAATACAGGATAAATACAGGCTTGAATATAATACCTGTACATTTCTGAAACTATTCTGTACAAATCTAATGGATTTCCTTCGACGAGAGGGGCTGGATTACTCAAATTTGCCTTAGTTCTTATCGCAGTTTTATTGTACTTTGAATTGTTGCTTATCGTCTATAGTGCACTGTAAAAGTCTGAAACCTGTACTAATTTCTTTATATCATGTCCATCCATATCGAGGCCCAGGACTCATTCTATGGCCAGTTCAGTGGCAACTAATTCCTTGGAGAACATTGAGGAACTGTCATTTAGCGTTAGACCATGAATATGTATAACTTCATTTTGGCTTATGGCATTAAAAGCCCTACTAACGCTATCTACAGATTTAGAACCATCTATAAAACGTATAATTGAAAATCTCAATTTAGATGTGAGAATGTACTAAATTTGAGTTTTATAGTTCATGCAGAAACGGATCTGTTTGAAAATTGTACTTCAGAACCCAGAAGTATCAAATCGTAAAATTTCCCTTTGCCATCAGAAGTTTAGAGACTGCACATTTATGACTCCAAAGCGGCCAATAAATTGATAAGTGGATTACCTGAAAATATGCTCAGTGCATTCGTCGAAGAGGTCCTGATGGCCCTGGTAACCTTTAAATGAGTCACTCTTTTAATTTTCCTGTTAATCCTAACTACACCTGTCCACCAAGCACAAGCGACATACAATTAATCTTTTCGATTACTGTTAGGTATGTATATATCAATACAGAAGGGACAAGGCCCCAATTTGTTAATGAGGTTCTTCTTGGTTTATTAAACATGATCTGTACTTTCCTTAAAATGTATTGAAAATGCCTCGATCACAATTGAGTTTGTTGTCAAAAACCACGCTAAGATATTTTAAGATATTGACTATTGCTGTATGGTTACCTTAGAAATGAAGACTTGGAATGCGAAGATTAACTCTTTATGACTAAATGAAAAAGTGTTTCACTTTTGACAGTGTCAAAATTTAATATTTCTTGCCTCAATTCAACAGATGTCTTATGTTACAGCTAGTCTCTAATTTGTCGACATTATTCTCAGTCGTTATAAAGAGAATAACGCCTGCATATGCAATAACATAACCTTCTAAAACATCCCTTCCACAATTCCCTTCTTTAAGAAAGAAGGATGTTTGTCCTTCTAAAAGAAGGGAATTGTTAAGAGTTGAAAGCTGCATTTCTAAAAAGAAGTACCAGAGGAAAGGAGGAAGCTGATAGATTGATATGGAAAAAGACAATAACTGCTCGGAGTATTGTGGCAGCCGAATGGTTAGCGCTATTTCCTTCGGTTCAACAGTTCGTGGGTTCGAATCCCACATTGAGCATGGATGTTTGTAGTGGTTCAGAATCCACTTTAAGCCATAGGTCCCTGTGTACTTAGCCCTTGTTTGCAAAAAATGACCGTTGAGCGACAAACAAACAAGCTCGTAGTATTGATGTATGGACGCTCTTAAAATCTGAGAAAGTGATAACCCTATCTCTACATACCTAAATGGATACCTGAATAACAATACCGACAAATACACTACTGGCCATTAAAATTGCTACACCAAGAAGGCGACATGATACAGACGTGAAATTTGTACGAAAGGAAGAAGGTGCTGTGATATGCAAATGATTAGCTTTTAGCGCATTCAGATAAAGCAGGCGCCAGTAGCGACACCTACATTGTAAATTAAGGAAATTGTTCAGTCGGTTCCTCATACACAAATTGCATTTGAACGTAGTTGCCGGTGAAAGTTGTTGTGATGCCTCGTGTAAGAAGGAGAAATGCGTACCAGCACGTTTCTGACTTTGATAAAGGTCGAATTGTAGCGTACCGGGATTGCGGTTTATTTTATCGCAGTATTGCTGCTCGCGTCGTTCGAGATCCAATGACTGTTAGCAGAATATGGAATCGATGGGTTCAGGACAGTAATACGGAACGCCATGCGGTATCTCAACGGCTACCTATCACTAGCAGCCGAGAAGACAGGCATATTATCCGCATGGCCGTAATGGATCGTGCAACCACGTCATGAGCCGAGAGTCAAGAAACGGGGTCTTTTGGAAGACAACAAGTGTTTGCACGAACAGTTCGACGATGTTTACAGCAGCATGGACTCTCAGCTCGGAGACCATGGCTGCGGTTTCCCTTGTCGCTGCGTCATAGACAAGAGCGCCTTCAATGGTGTGATCAACGACGAACCTGGGTGCACGAATGGCGAGACGTCATCTTTTCAGATGAATCCAGGTTTTGTGTACAGCATCATGATGGTCGCATCCGTGTTTGGCGGCATAGTAGTGAACGCACACTGGCTGCGTGCATTCGTCATCGTCATACTGGCCCATCACCTGGCGTGATGGTATGGGGGGCCATTGGATACACGTCTCGGTCACCTCTTGTTCGCATTGACGGTGCTTTGAACAGTGCACGTTACATTTCTGGTGTGTTACGACCCGTGGCTCTACCCTTTATTCCAGTCCTGCGAAACCCTACGTTTCAGCAAGATAATGCCCGACCGCATGTTGCCGGTATTGTACGGACCTTCCTTGATACGGCACATGTTCTGCTGTTGTTCTGGCCAGCACGTTCTCCAGATCTTTCACCAACAGAAAACGTCTGGTCAATGGTTGCCGAGCGACTGGCTCGTCACCAAACACCAGTCACTACGGTTGATGAACTGTAGCATCGTGTTGAAGGTGCATGGGCATCTGTACCTGTACATGCAATCCAATTTCTGTTTGACTCAATGCCCAGGCGTAGAACTGCTGTTATTACTGCCAGAGGTGGTTGTTCTGGGTACTGATTTCTCAGGATCTATCCAGCCAAATTTTTTGAAAATTTAATCACTTGTTACTTGTAGTATAATATATTTGTCCAATAAATATCAATCTGTTATCTGCATTTCTTCCTGGTGTAGCAATTTTAATGGCCAGTAGTGTAGATGTTGGAGAAAAACGGAGATGACTTTAGCAGGGGATAAATTTTATGTACAAATGGTTATCGTATTGGGTGAGTCTAAAATTTTCTTCCTCTTTTATCAGGCTCCATTATTGTTTTGTACATACGGAACTCATGCTAAATTAAATAATAATCAAGAATTTTTCTTCTTATAATGTATAATTACTTACAACTTAAAATTATTGTTCTAAATTTCGGTTATTAAAACTAATTTTTATGTATTTAGTTTTGTTATTCTGAATTATATGTTGAATTATTCTGATATTTCTTCAACCTACACTCTGCGAAACTGGTTTAACAAGATTCTCAATACGATCAGGTCTAAAATTGAAGTGAATTTTTATGTTCAGCCTTCAGGTGCCACAAACACTTTTGTAGGACTTTCTTTAACATGTTTATATACATTTGTAACAGAATTTTATTGATTTCATTTCCTTTCTTCTTCTAGTACATAGTTTTCTGAAAGGAATTGTTATGGCACTCATAAACAAAATTCTTGTTTCCTCTTCAGCTTGTGTGTCGTTTGCACTACGACAATACCTTGTCAAAATCCAAACAGCATAGTGTTCAAGAAGCCTTTATCTTGAATTATCTCAATGAGTACTTTAACACTACTTTTCCTAAACATTTTCCATAAAATGACAACAGACAAGTTGGCCTAACATCACTAGAAGAAATTACATTTCTTCTACTATTTTAAGCATAAAAAAACCTACCTCGCGTCAATAATGTTGAAAAATAACATTTTGTTAGACGAAAGTTAAATAGGTTTAAGGAAAAGGAGGGATTAATGGCTAAGCTATTTTTTTTATAAAATCTAAGCAATTTTTAATATATTAAAATACATTAGCGAGAAGTGATTCCCTGTGCAGTAACGACCAAAATCGAATTTCCAAAGCCACTAACTTATTGTTTAAAATATAGGACTACTGTGTAAAGATAAAATCAGTGCTTAAATTATGTCCACCGAGAGAAAAGAAACAGCCATTGGACTGTGTTCTAAACTGACCTGTCTACAGTTTAATTTTCTATAATCCATAATTAACGGTTGATGACAAATGTTCTATTTCTCTAAAAAAAAAGCGGACAACCACATCAATTAGCTTTGTCGTCGGTATGAATTTTTCTTTGAGGGTGTTTAAATTCATTTCATAAAATAAGATTTATTTGTTCTGCATAACAATTCTTAACCCGGTGTCTATTTAAGCAGCAATTATAGCATCTACAGAAATCATATTTGCATCTGCATGAGTTTGCAATGGGACCATTTCTAAGACATTTGAAGCACTGGTGTGGTTTTGTGTATTCCGTAAAATTGTGTCGACACCATTTGATAAAAATTTTGTTTAACTTAATGAAAGAAGAAAAAGAATCTGTCTAATTTAATGAAAGAAGCAAAAGAATTTAATTCCAGTTTGATAATATAATTTATGTCTGTCTGTGTATGCCGACATCTGCCTTTAAGACATTCTGCTCATACAATACTGAAATTCTTTCTTTTCGAGAGATAGTTTGGCCTATTCGAAAAATTATAATACGGGTTCGAGTCTTTTGGAACTTATAACTCAAATTTATCACTCATATTATTATGATCTTTCACTACCTTTTTTAAGGTGTCCAACTTATACTCTGAATCAACTAGAAAATCAATCTCAACTAGAAAGTTACCATCTTTTGTTTCCTTAGTACGTCTAATACCAATTTTTGTTTATTTGGCTGAAGATTCTTCGTTAGCAATTTATTTGATCCTATCATACTATTGCCAGATTTGCTGAAAATAACTACATGTTGTGGGTTTTAACTTTACTTACAGCTTTACTTATAGGTTTGGACTCAGCTACCAGAGCATAAATCAGGGACTAAGCCACCCATATGTTAGCTGTAAAGTTAATTTTTAACTCTGTATTTTGATGTTTTATTTCAGTATTATTCACTAAGAGACCAGTAATGATTTCAGTTAGTTTATCCATACGTAATCTAATAATATTTGCATTCACTTTAATTATTTTATTTCAGTGTAATACGGCACCCACGACAATTTTATCGAACAAAGGTCTATGTAACGGATCTGAAGGAGTAAGATCACCTAGCTTAGAATTGGAGCTAAGCACCATGATAAAATTATATCTGTGATTAATTATGATTTTTAATTTATAAACGAACTATAAACAATTAAAAAATAAAATTCATTGCTAGTAAATTAAAGTAAGTGGAATTAGGTATCACTTTGGTCTCAAACAATCTGGGACTAGGAAGTTTATTCTGTGAATTGCATGCCACTTTAGTTTCTGCTTGATTCCAACAAAGCACAAATCCCAATCAGACAACAGACGTGCTTACAAATCAGTCAACTGACGTACTTACAGGTGCTGCCGCGTGAAGGCAGTAGTTTGACTTACGCCAGTACATAAAGGTTACTCGAAATCACTATAGCTCCGATAAAGAATAACGTTCATATTTACACATTGAGGGATGACAACCAAAGAAAAATGTAAAAAACAGCAGATCTTTAATATTTAGGAAAAAGCTCATGTTCAGTTCTCTTTAATAGTATCTATAACAGCTCTGGCTTCGCAAAAAAAGCAAAATTTGATTTTTCAAAAGTTGCAATAGAATCTCACAGTTCAGTTGATATTACAAATGAAAACTGTCGTTCAAACTCAAGTTTTTAAAATCCTGATCATTGTGTCCTCCAAAAAATTATATAGCATGGCAAACACACTATTACTTTTTAAATGACAATAACCCTTGAACCATCAGATTTCAGCTCAAAACATCCACAGAGAATTGCATGAAATAAAAAGTGTGTTTGAGGTGTTTGTTAAAGAAGCCACTCATTTCTGCTGTATAGGCAATCAATTTTAGTTGTCACACAGGAAGGCTTTACATCCGAGAACAGGAAACTGAAAATATTATCGTATGAATCATTCTATATATTTTACTCTGCTTGAAGTAACCAAAATTTAACAAAAAAATCCATAAAAACAACTTATACACTAAGCCTTACTTGCGCTTTACAAAGGTCTAGGCAAGCCATCATGATATAGGACATGTTCCATTGGAATGAAAGTGGTACCAGAGCAATCTATGAGGAAAAATAAACCCTAAAATATCGCATTTTTATTCTTTGGCAATAAATATTTCATGGACGATAGTCTAAACTATACAACGAGTCAAAAAGTAATCAAAAGTGTTTAATTGAACTTCGAATTCTAATTCCTAAATGTGCACGCACGCGTGTGTGTAGAGACAAATAATAAGGTCGAGTAAATCCCACTAAATCTTATATTTTACTGAAAACCATTAAATTTACAAAAAAAACTCAAGCAATATTGAATCTTGGATTGTTCAGGATATTTGTTATTTGTTAGAATATTATGATATGCATGATGCTCTACTGGTATGGAAGAGATGTCCAGCTGCTTCTGGAGGATAATCAGTTTGCATACAGAAGCAAGGAAGGAAATTAAATAAAGCATTTGTTCTTTGCATTTAAGAACAATTTGTTAGATATCCTGAGTAAGCAAATGAGATGTCTAGAAATATTGGCGTTGAAGTTTTACTCTATTGACAATGCATATTTCGTAGAACTTAATGCATGCATATAATTTGACAAATATTTTCAAAAGAATTACGAAGAACATCAATCTTAATTTCGTAATACTTGGGCATCACAAAACCCGGATTTAAGCTACTTAAAAATGAGTATGTGAAACTTGGGAAAATCACATGTGACAGCTTTCTCTTCTTTATCTAATTTACAAGTCTAAAAAGCTGCCTGCTTTGAATATAAACACATTTCTAAAGGCAGAAAGTTCAATATTCAAATGTACAATAGCAGTTTTCTGTACAAAATGTGGTCTACGTTTTTTCTTGAATTTCTTATTCATTGCCCAGAGTGTAAAGAAACAAGTTTTTTTAAGTTTCAATTTGACATGGATGTTGGGAGATATATTTACGATTTTGGTAAATATTGCTTCAGTCCTGAAGAAATGCAATTTTCGTAGCTCAGACGATAGATGGATTTAATTTTTTGTCATCCAAAGATAAATTAAGATTACTAAATTAGGTCATGTTGTTTATATTACTTGCATTTCATTGACTTAACATATTCTAACACAAGAAAACAATTAGTAGACCTGAAATTACCACGCAATAAATGACTGATTTCGCTCATTGCTTCATGAAAGTTATGATGTAAATTCTGTCTCTTGAATAGTTTTTGTACATATGAATGCTATTCCAAATAATATGTTTTCAGTAAATGAGAATTTGTTGATTTCATTCACTAATCTGAACTCACTTTATTTGTGTTTGAATACATTTTTCTCCCAATATGTCTCGCATCACAGTCTGAGCGAATCATGAATGATCAATTAACATCAGATGCATCATTTTCATTGCATCCATCTCTATAATCAACAAACTATCTTCGTTGACCGTCTTGTTGTCATGTAGTAAAAGCTATACGTGTAGTCAAACTATATGCAGCATCATTTGACGAAGATTATCCGATTGCTTAATTTAAACTTTCCTCGCGAACCTTAAAAGTATTCTGCTGCTTTTACTTTGACAAATAGCTATATTTTCGATCGTTTTTTATTTCTTCAAACAAATGACTTTTTCTGGCTTATTGTCTAAGATTTCAAACTTTTAAATTAAATCCACAATCCTGAAATGATATTGCTTGTCACTTCTATATTATTCATAACAATTGATTGGAATTTTGGTAAATCCTTTCTTCTAATAATACAGAAAAAACTTCCTTTAAATCTTGTCATCCAGATATTTCTCAATAATATTTTGTCGAAATTAAACTGTGAAAGCCTATTATTTAGTCAATAAAAAGCGAAGCTTTTGGAAAGTAAAATATCTGCATTTATATTCTTTTTTTAATTTTTAATCTCATGAAATTTTACTAACATCCAATATCCCCTTCTGCTTTCCGCTACGCTTTCAATTTATAAGTATAATATTTTATATGTTTATTATTAATTTAAATATATATACATATTTCTAACGAGTGTCTTTTACTTGTGTATATAAAAATAAATAAAAAAATTAATCATGTAATATATTATGGAAGTAAATGTTATCGCTAAATAGTAGAGAACCGTACTGAGACTAAAATGTGCCAAGCGTATGCGCCACGCATGCGATTAAGTGCGCCAGAGTGGTTTACCGGTTCGGATGACGTATGCATGACGTTCATTTCGTTTTATGAGGTAACGTGATCGCGTGACATGCGCGTTTTGTATGTAACCCTTGAAACTATTAAAGAATAATCTTTAATCATTTTGTTTCGATATTCAAATTTTGGAGTTTGTGTGTTCCTAGCGGAATATAACTATAAGTGGGAATAATATATTGAATTTAAGTTTTTTTTTTTTTAATTTAGAGCATGATGGTAGTAAGAAAGTTGTTGAATGATGCATGAAAGAAGGTTTGAGTGCTAAGTTTGTGTGCATTCAGTGTGGTGAAAATATGATTTTGCATGATACCAATGATGTGAGTGATGGGTGTATGTGGACGTGTCGAAAGGAAAGTGAGAATGCTCATTATATTAAAAGATCTGCACGAAAGGGCTCTTGATTTTCTAAGAGTAGGTTGCAAATGAGTGTTTGTTTATTGATGACTGTAATGTGGGTGAAAGAATGTACGCATGATTTCATTGTGAAAGATTTGCAATTGGCTAGAAAGACAGTAACTGATTGGATGAGTTTTTGTAGAGAAGTGGGCTCGGAAATGTGTGTTCGCGAAAGTGAAATGATTGGTGGAGTGGGTGTTGAGGTTGACATCGATGAAAGCAAGTTTGGTAGAAGAAAGTACAATTAAAGGTAAGCGTGTGCCTGGAAGGTGGGTGTTTGGAGGAATTGAAAGAGGATCGAATAAATGTTTTTTTCATGTTGAAAATAGCAGTAAGGATGTGTTGCTTGGAATTTTGCGTGAATGTGTTCTTCCGGGTACAACTGTAATATCAGACTGCTTGAGAGCGTACGATTGTCTCTCAGACGAGAGCTTCGTACACTTAACAGTAAATCATAGTTTGACGTTCAAAGACCGGGATACAGGTGCTCACACAAATTCCATAGAAGGAACATGGTGTGCCATTAAAAGATCTCTGCGGGGTACAAATCACGTACCAGGTCAATTTGATTCGT